>NW_021025076.1:123825-206272 GCF_004153795.1 Camellia sinensis | reverse complement strand
CAAGGTTCACATTTGGCTAGATACCTCGCTTACATCTGATACGCATATTGTGGCTGGCATGTGACGACCTTTTTTTTAGATTTCACCCATCTAGTACTTTTACAGTACGCTCGAGCGGGAAAGTTGACGCTCGAGCGTGTACCTTTGTTGCATTACCGCTCGAGCGGGGAAACCTGCGCTCGAGCGGGATTCTGTTTTTCTGAAAATCCTGAAACAGTCTTCTGATTACATCTTTGCATCCTCATTCCATTCTAGGCATTCTTAAGCCTAGTTTAAGACATCTTGTTGAGGATAGATGTAGAACACACCGAGGCATTAGGGATTAAGTTATTATCTTTCCCAGCTCTGAAACTTAGAGTGTGTTCAATCTGTTAACTGTGTAGGGTTGGCGACTGGGGAGACACGCTCTAGCATACTGTAACCCAAACTCTGTGAGTAACGATTGTGTAAAGATATGTTCACAAATGATTATTTTCTAAACTGTACTGTTTTCTGAACTGATTACTATTAACTGAATGAATGTATGTCCTATATTCTGAACTGTATTGTGGCATCCTTAGCACCTACTGTTTACTGTTACTGTTACAGAGATCTCTGTCGGTTCCCTCGTTGGAACCACTACTGTTTACTGACTGATGGCCATCATTACTGTTCGATCGTTTAAGACCTACTGTTTACTGTACTGTTATGCTAATGGGTGTACCACATATGACTGTACTGACTGAATGACTGAATACTGTTTAAATGAACTGTTTTCATACTGTAAGGACATTCATTCTTAACATCTTTACGCATTATGTTATTCACTGGGCTTTAGCTCACTGCTCATATATATATGTAGGTGTGCAGGCACCAGACCGCGGCTAGAGGCGTCGGGGTAACTCCAGTTTTGTCAAGCCAGCCTATGTGCCTCACTGCGAGGTTCCGAGCCTATCGTGTTAAGGCTTAGGGGTGTTTTACAATTCCCCTTCTGCACCGTCTTACTGTTCTGTATAGACTGACTGTTTACTGTACTGCTTTATAGGGTTGAGTCCCTAGTCTGAATGATTGTAAATATTGTGCATACTGTTCTGTACCGTTTATGTATGAATGTATGAAAAGTCTTTTTCATATAGACTGTCACAGCTCAGTGGACATTATTTATTTACTGTTTTGGCTTCCGCCAGGCCCTGTACTTTGTTTTACTGTATTACTGTTAAGCAGGCCTTTGGTAATCTCGGATTACTGGCCGGTTACGGTGCTAAACCCATAGGGCCGGGTTTGGATCGTGACACCAACACATCCCAAAACTCAAATACAAAGAATTTAAGGATGGAAACAAGGATGAGACAACAACATACAACCACGGAACTCGAGTCATTACTACAAAAATAGTTAAAGATCACACTTTGATAAAAAAGAATATCTCACTTTTATTGAAAATGTGATAAAAAAAATTAGATTGATATTTTAATCACACTTAATTTGATTGAGTGTGATAATATTCATTTTTTATGTCACTTTTCAATTTAGTGTGATTATATACTTTTTTTTTAATCGCACATTCTAATTAAAGTGTGATTATACACTACTACTTTTAATTACACTTTTTAAATAAGTGTGATTATATATATATTTTTTAATCACACATTCTAATTAAAGTGTGATTATTTATATATTTTTTACTCACACCTTCTAATTAAAGCGTGATTATATATACACTACTACTTTTTAATCACACTTTTTAAATATGTGTGATTATATATATATATATATATTTTTAATCACACATTCTAATTAAAGTGTGATTATTTATATATTTTTTAATCACACCTTCTAATTAAAGTGCGATTATATATACATTACTACTTTTTAATCACACTTTTTAAATAAGTGTAATTATATATATATATATATATATATAATCACACTCCACTACATGAAAAAGCATCTTTGGCGACTAAAAAAGCATCTTTGGTCGCTGAAAGTATTGGTTTTGGCGACTAAAAAAGTATTAGTAGCCAAAAGTAATGATTTTTGGTAACTAAAAAAATTTAGTAGCCAAAAATATAGGTTTTGGCAACTAAAAAACTGTTTGGTTGCCCATATCTGGCTTTTACCGACTAAAAAAAATTTAGTAGCCAAAAGTGAGACATTGGGAGACTAAAAAGATGTTTGGTCGCCAAAAGTGAGGCTTTTACCGACTAAAAAAATTTTAGTAGCCAAAAGTGAGGCTTTTTGGCGACTAAAAAACAATTAGTAGCCAAAACTGAGGCATTGGGTGACTAAAAACATGTTTAGTAGCCAAAAGTGAGGCTTTTTGGCAACTAAAAAGAAGTTTAGTCACTAAAAGTGGTAATTTTAGCTCGGGAATTAAGTTTTTTAACAACTAAAAAATAATTAGTAGCTAAAAGTATAGAATTGGCGACTAAAATTATGTTTAGTCGCCAAAAGTGGTCTCTCTTTTTTTTTTCTAGTAAATAATTTATTTTTACATAAATTATGTTCAATAAAAAATAATTACCTTTATATATATACTTTTATATTAACACGGGTCTATGTACTATATAAATAATATTTCCATATAAATAATATGATTAATGAGTAATGAGAAAGAGTGTGTACTGTAACCAAAGTTTATAGTTGAGAATGGTTGATGATTCGAATCTCTACAAGAGCAAATAAGAAGCTAGTGAGTGTATTTTTTATTTTTATTTTTATTTTCACGAATGAGCTTTTGGCGACTAAAAAGTTTGATCTAAATATTTTTAATCACACTTAAAAGGTGTGATCTAAATATTATTAATCACATTTAAAAAGTGTGATCTAAATATTATTAATTATACTTAAAATGTGTGATCTAAACGTTATTAATCACACTTAAAATGTGTGACTAAAAATGACCCATTTTAATCACACTCCCAAGGATCACACTTTAATAAAACTTAAAATGTATGATTAAATAACACACATCACACAAAAAAAGTGTGATCTTTATCTGTTTTTGTAGTAGTGAGTCCGGAATAGAGTAAATATCAGGGGAAAAACCGGGATCGTTATATTCAAGCATAGTTAATCAAACTCTCTATAAAAAATGTAAGTGAATCTACATTTTCCCCCCAAGTAATATATCATTCACAATTTGAAAGAAGATATCATAATAGGCCAAGTATTGTGAGTGAATCTACCATTTCCCCCCAAATAGTGATTGAATATATCATAATTTAATATCTTATTTGATTCTGTCATAACATAGACATTACCAACACTTAGAGCATTGACACACTGCTAATCAAATTCTCTATAGGAAAGGTTGTTTAATCATTTACTTGGCCTGTTATAATAGATTCACTCACTATTTGACCAACAAAAAAGTTGAATTATATAAGTAGCTGGTTTAACCAAAAGAAAATAAACTATTTTAATTGAGGCAATTTACAGAACATGGTGTATGTACAAAGATACAAAATAAAAGAGCTCGACTATACAAAATAGGCAAAATACCCAGAATAAAATTCTCAAGTTTAGAGAGAAATGAGGAGATAGAAGAGGGGCCAACCTAATTTCAAGTGGTATTTTGAACACAACAATGTGAGATTTTATTGGCAGCAATGCACGGAGGGGGAAAAAAACACAAAAAAACACTAAAAAAAGAAAACACAAAACACAAAACACAAAAAGGAAAATAAAAAAGAAATAGAACATAAAAAAAGAAACAGAACACAAACCTAAAAACAGAAAGAGAAACCCAAGCACATACATAATGAAAGATAGAGTTTAATAAACAAAAACAACTTAATCTAGTCAAGGTCCTCAGCAGATGAATTTCACAATACCTCTTTAGATCTTCAGGGCTTTCTTAGACATCATGAAGTTTTACTGGATTTCAAGCTAATTCAATCCCTTCAAGCTTATCAAATTATCTAATATTACACAAACAAACAGCCAAAAATGAGAAGAAAAAAAAAATTATTACATGAGATAGCAAGTTATGAAAAAGTATTAATTTTGCAATCTTAATTATATATCAAAGTTTTCATAAATTCAGGACTTTTTGTAATCCTCAAAGCAATGCTCACTTTCCTAAAGACACGATGCAAATAATTATTGAGATCAAAATGTAGTTGAATACAATTGTAATTTATTAAAAAACATGCCAAAACTTAAGACATTGAGAAATAACAATCCCTAGGCACGGGTACATATATTGTTTTTAAAACACTTCCAACAATTTTTCTAGTATCACATACTCTACATAACCCAATTAAAAATAACAACCACTAGGCACAGGTATATATATTTGTTTTTTAATAAAAAATATTTCGTTTTCATTATTCATTTGTTACCAAATAATACGAGCCAAAGCTATTGTACATATATCTAATACTTAACAATAAAAAATAAATAAATTACCAAACACCAAGTGAAGCACACCAGTCACTGCTATGTAATCCAGAAAAATAGAATTCAAACTTAAATAACAAACAATGCACACTAGCTAGTGCTCCACAACAATAAAAAATTAAATTTAAAATAAATAATATACAATACACACCAACCAGTGCTCTGCAACCTCAAAAAATAAAAAGAAAAATTAAAATGAAACCTTATAAAAGAAGAGATTCAAGGCTTCCAAACTTGAATGTGAGACTGAAATTGTCTTAAACACCTGTCACTTCGAGAAAATAGAAAATTTTATTAGAAGGAACTTATAAAGGGGAAAAGAAGTATATTTAAAAAATATAAATAAAAAAAAGACCAACGACTTTAATGTGTGGTACACCATTGATGTGTCGCATAGAACTAATGTTGTAAAGTGAGATAATGATATGAACAATTCTAACTGATTGTAAGCGATGGACATTTTCAAAAAATTGTATTTTTTTTTTATGAAAGTGAATGTCTATTTAATCAGATAGACACAAAATAGCAATCGAATAAAAATTTTGTCTTAATATCTTACCATATTGTGACCAGATATACTGGAAAAATTTTCTGCTTCATTTGGTTCAATGTTTAGCTTCAGATTAAACCACAACAAAGTTTTAAGATCAAAAACCTGTAAATAAATAAATAAATAAAAGACAAATTTTATCCTAAGATGTTTTATGTATCATCAAATCAAATATTCAAACAAAATTCTGATTTCAAGGATACAAAATTTTTATAATGGTGCAATCAAAAGATGTAAATTAGTCTGCACCCTCTTAGAGCACATGAAATAAACAAAATAGGTTGAAGCACTAATTCTTTAGGGTAGTTAACAGTCAACAGCTAAGAACTTGAAATGTCCGAGAATATCAAATTAAATTTAGATAGGAATTTGAAAAGGAAAAGGAAAAGATGAGGGAAATATAAATTTATTATGATTCAAACACAACCTTACATACCTAAGCATGATTATTTTTGTTGATGGAATGGTACCAATACATGTTTTATAGAGGGGCCAACTTGAGAGGGTGGAGACAAATGCATGCTCTTTACAACTATGAATTAGTAACCAAACAAATGTGACATTTCAATCTACAAATGTGAGTGCCAAAAAGCATGAAAAATCATTTCTATGAACATATAAAGAAACAAACCAAGTTGGAGGTTGTAAATAGCAATCAAGCACAATCACTGTTGTAAAACTTTAAACTTGGAAGGCATATATGGTATATATTCAAACCTAAGTCAAGCAAATCCATTCTATGATCCAACTTACCAAGTTAAGTTGTCAACAAAAATCATTGCATTCATATAATGGCTGACTGCGGCTAAACCAAAAATTTATTGAAAAGATGATTAATGTAAAAGTTATCAATTACATAAACTAAAGACAACTTTAAAAATTAAATTGTTGCCCTAAAAAAAAAGCCAAAGTCAAAAGGATTTGAAAGTCATTCAATAGTCATCCCAGTATCCATACCTGAAATAAAGAAATTAAAATTTAAAAAACAAAAATAAAGTTAGATTAGATGGATTAAAACAGAAAACCTATTTAGTAGAAAAAATGCCTAATGTTCAGTATTTCCAAATCATGCCACATAGTATGTAATAAACTTTCTAACTGCTCAAAAGTATATATAATGTATCTTAGTTTGCCACCACCACACAGTCTAGCTCCCTGTTTTCACATGTTGTCTCGTCTAGGGAAAAAATTAAAAGGCTCACTTGGTCTGTGTGCCTTGTGTAAAAAAGAATACTTCCTCTGCATGAACATCCTCCTTCTCGTCTACCAACACTACAATTCATATCCATAAAATACATCAATTATAAAGTATTTGCTTTCAATTTCAAGAATATGTTTCTTAAAATTTTGCTTATTTTTACATCCATGATAGTCTAAATCTGTAATTTAGAGGTAGACAATTTCAGCAATTAATAACCAATCTATTTTTCAAAAATTTTAGAATTTAATCAACCAGTCAACCCATTTGCTTCAAATAAAAGAATAATGAATTTGAAATATGAATTAACTTATGTTGTTCATGTCAAAAAATTTAAGTGCTATTGATTTCTAGAAGGCACACATTGCAAAGTCTAAAAATATATAGAATATGAACTTGGCATTCATTTCCATTCTAACTACCATGTCAAAATTAGAGCGTCATAGTGTTGGTGACAGGTTCATACCAAAATCTTGCATATACCATGATAAAGAGGCTTGAAAAGCAATTTTACTCACTTATAAAACTCAAAGCATTATGAGTTACTTAAATTATTTTTGTTCAACAAATGGAATTAAAGTGCAATACTCACGACTTACATATGTCAAAATAGACAACAATAGATAACATTCATTTGAACATTTTATCAGACTTGAAATTGTATTATTACTTTCTTTTAATGCTAAAACTGTGTTTGAATCATGAATTTAGATAGGGATTTGGAAAGGGAAAGAAAAATAGAAAAATAATTTAATTTATACTTCATTCACATTTCACTCATTCTTTTCCTCTATCTTTTCATAATCCTATCAAAATCCACAATCCAAACACACCTACGAAGATTATACAACACATCCATAACATAGACATTTTCATAAATATATCTTTTAAAAAGAAACATAAGCATAACTATGTCAATCTTAAGCAATATTCCTACAGGAGAGGGAAAAAGAAAAGAAAAGAAAAGAAAAAGGTCATATTAGCACCTCCACAATTCAATCCCATGGGAAATTGAAGCACCAAAAATGATGATTGAATAGTATTTATTAAGATATAAAGCTCATAGGCATGGCTACTAATAGAATTTTTTTTTAAAAACAAATTATAGAAAAAAAAAGAAGCAAAAAATCATATACATAAGGTAACTATTCCCTTTGGAATTATACCACCAAGATTTTTATTAATCCAAGAAAGACAAATTTAGTGATGTACTAAATTTGTTGTTAAAGTGGCAGATAACATCAAATTTTGTTGCTAAGAATATAATTGAAACTACCTAATAGAATTTCCAGCTAATTCAATCAAACTTAAAATTAATGTAAGCAAATTCCTGAACCCAAACAAATATTAGCTAAACACACGTACATGTTCCTCAAAGAAATAGAGAGAAAAAAAGAAAGTGAGAGGACCAAACATCAATCAATTGAAGAGAAACATATTACAAATATCTTCTTTTTATTCCCCACTACAAAAGTTTCTCTTTCTTTCTCCGATTCAAATCTTAGGAAAGTAAATGCAACATATCAGCCTATACCCATTTTTTATATAATAGGGATGTGAAAACAGAATAGTTAATTTCATGAAACATAGTACCCATGAATGGCACCTTAAACTTTACAAAAACATCAAAAAAAACAAAACTCAATAGAATTTATAACCCAATTCGAAAAATCTACGAAACCCATGAACGAAATTAACATACCCATCAATTTGATTAACAAATGGAGCAGAGACAGAACAAAAATCAAAACCAAAAATTTAGAGAAAGCTTAGAAATTAATTACCTAAGAGTTAATTGCATTACTTGAGAGTTAATTGAATTTGAATTCGGAGCTAAATATAGCCTTCTTAGGTTTGTGTATCTCTCGTGAACAAACTTACAAATCTTTGCTTCAAGCCTTGACAAACCCATTTCAGAAATCAAAATCCATACATGTATATATGAAATGAGAAGAGATGAAATATGGGGTTTCATGAACTTGAGAAAAAAGCGCATTTATACACTGGACTATACATACATGTATATATATCAAGTGAAACCCATTTCAGACCCAAAACTTTTTAAAAATTTAAATTTAAATCCATTTAAGAAACAAAACCTATTTCAAAAATAAAAACTCATTTCTCATTTCAAAATCAACCCAACCAAACACCCACATATCAAAAATATCTAGATTCAACAAAAATAACAAGATTAAAAAATATCCAGATTCAACTTTACAAACCCACAAAAATATCCAGATTCAAGCAATTAGAAACGACCAAACCCACAAAAATATCATGAATTGCAAAAGTTGGAAGTTCTAGTTTACCTTGTAAGAGGAGAGAGATGAAAGAGGAAGGTAAGAGGGGATGAGGTGGTCGGTGGTGTCGTCAAGAGAGGATGACACAAAGAGGAGAGGTTGTCAGTGGTCATCGGCGTCGTGATGGTTCGTGGTCATCGCAAGGGATGGGCTCCGATGCAGGTAGAGAGAAAGAGAGAGTTCAAAATTTGAAATCACACAGAGAGAGAGAGAGAGAGAGAAGATGAGTACCTGTGACGGAGATGAGAGAGAGAGAGCGAGAGATTTTCTTCAATTTACATTTTGGACCATTAGATCTTGATGGTAATTGATCTCAACCATTGATGCTCAAAAAGCATTTGGGCGGGATATTTGACATCTCAACCATTGAAGTTTAGATGAGGCAATTTAAACCATTGGATCAAAATGTATCTCTAAGACAAATTAGACATTTTCAAAAACCCTTCTCCCTTATTATATAAATGTACTATTAAGTCCTTAGTTGCCTATAACACCCTCATTGAATTTATTACTCATTAATTTTCTCAATTTTTATTAACTTCTCTTTCTTGATCATTTTTTCAGAACCCTTCTTTTGTCTCCCTCTCTCTCTCTTTCTCTCTAGAAAATACCACCATCGTTGCCATGGTCATGACCATCCACATACCACCACCATCACCACCGTTGTCTGTCACTGACTACCACCCCCTTTGCCGGCCACTACCACTACTATCGTTCACCAACCATCTCCACCGTCACCGGTCTATACTTCACCAGCTCTAATTGACCGCCACTATTTACCAACAACCTTCGCCATCACTGATTTATACTCTGTCCTAGATCTACATTGATCTAGTTGTTTTTACTCTGAAATCAACCTCAAACAACTACAAGCAACATTGATTCTCCAAATCTCACCTTATACTCCCTCATAGATCTACATTGATCTAGTTGTTTCTACTGTGAAATCAACTTCAAATGACTACAAGTAACATTGATTCTCCAAATCTCACCTTATACTCCCTCCTAGATCTATATTGATCTAGTTGTTTCTACTGTGAAATCAACTTCAAACGACTACAAGCAACATTGATTCTCCAAATCTCGCATCTCTCTCCATTTCTCACTCTCTCTTTATTTCTTTCAAACCAAATCTGTTGCAAATAAGGGTTTAATATATCAATGATAAATTTATCACTAATATATGTCATTGAATCTTGTGTTGATTTGTTACGATAACGATGAGATTTTCTTTTTGTAATTTTTTAACAAACAGTCGGTGAGAAATTTAACAATGAATGTATCTATCAATGATAAATTTATCACTAAATGTGTCTTTAAATCTTTGTGTTGATTTGTGACGATGATGACGAGATTTTCTTTTTATAATTTTTTAACAAACAGTCAGTGAAAAATTTATGTGAATGTGTTCATTAGTAATAAATTTATCACTGAATATGACTTTGAATCTTTGTGTTGATTTGTGACAATGATGACAAGATTTTCTTTTTATAATTTTTTAACAAACAGTCAATGAGAAATTTTTCAGTGAATGTGTTTATCAGTGATAATTTAACATTAAATATGTCTTTGAATGTTGTATTGATTTGCGACAATGATGACAAGATTTTATTTTTGTAATTTTTTAACAAACTGTCATTGACAAATTCATTACTGAAGATGTCTTTGAATCTTGTGTTGATTTGTGACGATAATGATGAGATTTTTTAATTTTTAACAAGCAGACAGTGGTTAAATTTATTACTGAATGTGTCAATGATAAAAAAATTTTTACTAGATTTGTCTTTGATTCTTTGTGTTAATCTATAAATGTGAAGGATTATTTTTTGGTAAGGAGTCTTCATCTCTCTCTTTCATTTTCTTTATCCTTATTCTTCTCTTTTTCTCTTGTTGCCATCTTGTTTGATGAAGTATTGGCGATATTGACATGGTGGAGATGTAAAATGGCCACACAAAAAAATATTGTCAAAATTCGGAGGTAGTTGCTGGAGGTTAGTAATGGATGCCGACAGTCAAAGATAAAGGTCAAAGGAGTCATTGGAAGTCGATGATGGTTGCCGGCAGTCAGAAGTGGTCTTCGGTGGCCGGTTAAGAGAGAGATATTTGAACAGTTGTGACAGAGAGAGAGAGAGTAGAACGGTTGAGTAATTTCTTTGTTTGGACTGAATGTCAAAGGTAAAATGGGAAGATGCACTAAATCTTTTTTAAGTCAAGACCTCATAGGAGTTAAGTCCGGTCCAAAGGACCAGTCCATAACTCCCCCTTATTATTATTCATTAACTTGTGGGCCATAGTTTCTTCGAGAGTCCAAAAAGTTTTGATGGATCGATTGTGCTTGCCTATCTCATCTCATGCCCAAGTTGGGATGAGCTTTTAATGATTTCACTGGTGGTCGCAAAACTCAATCTCAATTCCTTCAATTTCATTTATTTAAATTTTGCATAAATGAGTTTAAATGAATTATATTTTTTTATTCAAATAAAATTAAAAAATTACATTTTTTAAGGATACTTTTCGAGTTGTTTCTGAATTTTCAAAAATGTTCTTGGGCCAAAAAGAAAATAATATGGAAACAAAGAGTGGGCCAATTTAAAGAGAAATCTGTTTGGGCTTTTGAAATCAACCACTCTTGTGGGCTACAAGTTCAAGGGTTCAAAAATTTTAAGCCCAAGTTGCTTCTCTTTCCCGGCTCAGGCCTTTTAAGTTCACTCTTTGTTAACTAGATTCATTGGGCCCAATTAGGATGCGATAGGCCATGGATGATTGAAAAACACTCCAACTCTTGGACTTAGTAAAACTTGGATAGTCATGAGCCGAACTTGTGGGTTGGATTTATTTATTTAAAAGTTATGTTTTAATTTTCAATGATAAATTTACCGTTTATTATATTTTAATACAAACTAACACTAGTAAACTAAAAATAAATCAACATATTTAAAAAGTCTTAAAAAAAATTTTTTTATCAAAACGATTAGCAAATATGTAAAAAAATAATAATAAATGAAATAAAAATCTACTCTGGAATTATGAATAAATAAATCCAATCAATAATACTGCTTGTAATTTTCCCAAAACGTAACACCCAACTTTAAATTTCAGAATTCTATGAGCAAGAAATTACTCAGTGCACTTGGAGAATGTTTCATTATTTATATTATCTCTGAAAATTCTAACACAAAACGGTGGTGGTGTTACATGCATGTATGTTAACTGGTGTACCAATACTAGTTATGACATTATTATTGATCTCACTCATTAAGTAAATTATGAATACGAAAAACCTTTTAAATTATGTCACATTATCAATTGATACACTAGTTTAGTTAGTATACTAATTGATACATATAATATTATTCAACACAAAAACAAATATGAGCTCTATAATTGAGATTCAAATAGCTATTAATTTGAAGCATCACCTAAACTTATTCCAAAAACACGTTTTTTTCAACTGACCAAAAAAAAAACAAAAAAACTTCGGTGGCATTTGGAAAGTGGGTTGACTTTTTGATTTTTTAATTTTTTTTGCTATTTTAGCCTGGGCTAAAAAGCTTAGTTTGGGAAAAGCTTTTTGGCTTTTTTGACTTTTTTTGTGAAAGAATAATGTAATGATTATGGATTGGATGTGATGTTTTGTTTATTATGACTAAAATAGTTTATTTTGTTTTTTATGACTATTTTAGCCCCAAACCCACTTTCCAAACAATACCTTGGTTCCCAAGGGAGAGGGTTTTATTTGTTAAGTGTCCATTGGTTACCCACGAAGTTTTTCTTATTAATAATAGTACGGTAGTTTTACGTATATCAATTAATATGCATATTAGTGTATCAATTAGTATTATATTATTATTATTAATTTTATTTATTATATAAAATACAAATATTCAAATAGTAGTATTACATGTACCAATTAATGTACTAACTAGTGTACCAACACTGGTAATGACATTATTATTGATGCTACTCATTATACAAATTACAAATATAAAAAACTTCTTAAATTATGTTATATCAACCATTAATATACTAGTTTAATTAGTACACTAATTAATACATATAACATTATTCAACACAAAAACAATATGAGTTCTATAATTGAGATTAAAATAGCTATTAATTTGAAGTATCACCTAAACTTATTTCAAGAACACGTGTTTTCAACTGACAAAAAACAACAAAAACAAAAATAAAATAAAAAATTCATTTGGCTCTCAAGGAGAGAGGGTTTTGTTTGTTAAGTGCCTATACATTACCAACGAAGTTTTTCTTATTAATAAAAGTAATATTACATACACTAATTAATATATATTAGTGTATCAATTAATGATATATCATTATTATTAACCCTACCTATTATAGAAATTACAAATACTCAAACGGTAGTGTTACATGCACCAATTAAAGTACTAACTAGTATACCAACACTAGTTATGACATTATTATTGATCTCACTCATTATACAAATTACAAATACCAAAAACCTCTTAAATTATGTCACATCATCAATTGGTACACTAGTTAATACACTAATTAGTGTATGTGTGGGGAGCAAATATTCAGACAAGCCCGCACTCCTTTCTTCCAAGCTCCGTTTCTATCCGATTACCTGCGTGCACAACCAGCAGTGAGCTACCCGGCGGTGTGTGGCCGGAAAACCCCTCCGACGATCAAGTTAGCACACACCTGAGGATAGAGAGAATGAGGAGAGAGTCGAGTGTAAGTATTTCTCTTACCAAATGTCCGTGTGTCCAGCATGGGGGGCGCAGACTTGCTTATATACCTTCTGCGCCCCAAATCTACTCCCAGTGATCTCTCGACACGTGGTTCTGCTACCCTATCTGTCAGCACAAATCTTGCTGAACATCACCTAACCCGACTGCCAGCCCACTCTTCTGAGAGCTCGGCAACTGGGCTTCAACATCTCGGCTGTCAACAGCCATGATGCGATTCATGCCCAGGTGCCCCCCACAACCGAGCTCCTTTCCAGCCATGCTCTACTGAAAACAATAATAGTAGTGAGATTAGTCATACCGGTCAACCAAAGTCCTTCCTACTGAGCTTCAGGCATAAGCCTTTACGCCGAGTTATAGATGTGTGTTTTCCAACCACACAACGCATAAACCGCGGAACCCTCACTTGACCGGCCTCCGTGCCGACAAGGTGAAGTAGCTCGGTTCCATATGCCCTTGCTATTGCCGAGCAAAAATCACTTCTGGGTGGACCTGGGATACCACGGCCCAAATGTGTTCGACCCACAATTTGCCTGGTATTACCATGGCCCAATCCAGACCATATTTTTCCCTCTCAATTGCCCCTTAATTCCGTCCGTGCCAGGGTGACCGGGATTACTTGTTCTGACCGGGATAAACTCTTCCTTGGTCGATAATTTGCAAGAGGTAAACTGGGCTAATTTCCGCGCTTGGTTCCTTGTCTTGCTCGGTCGACACTTCGTCTGACCTTCCTGACTCTTCAACTCTAACACTGCCATTAATGGGGTCACGTGTCAATCTCTCATTGGTCCTCGAGCAGCCAACCCAGCCGTCCCCTGAAATTCAAATTTGAGCGGTTTTTCTTCCTCAATAAACATTAGGGCTGGGCATAGGGTCATCCGAACCGCCCAAACCGCCCTACCCGATCCGAACCGCGCATGTATGGGCGGTCTCGCAAACACATTAGGGTAGGGTGCGGTTTGAATTTTATGTAAATTTCGGGTTGCGGGCGGGTTGCGGGTTTGACCCTCACCCGCTCAACCCACCCACATAAAACTCTTATTTATTTATTTTTTATTTTTTTATTTTTTATTTTTTATTTTTTTTAAATCTGATCTGATCTGGCTGTTCAAAATCTGATCTGATCTGTCCCTTTAAATCTGATCGTCCAAACAAAACAAAGAAAAGAAAACCCTAACCTAATTAAACACACTCACTCACACTCATCATCAGATCAGAACTGTATCTAATATCTATCTCCTCTCTTCCTCTCGGTCTCTCTCTCACCCTCACTCGCGATTTTCATCTGTGCACTCACTCAGCGATCGAATCTCTCTCTCACAAGATCGACCGATCGATCGACCTCATCGCACACAGGTAAAGCCCCTCTCTCTAATCTCTGTCTGTGTTTCTCTCTCCCCGATCTTTGGTTTTTTTTCGAACATATGAGATCTGTCTCTCTCTGACTCTGATCTGTCTCTCTCACTATCTCATCTCCCTCACTCTCTCATCTCAGTCTCTTACTCTCTGGTTTTGCATCCACACCGATCGGCTCTCTCTCACAGGTAAAGGTTAGGAATAATGAATGTTGAATTTTTAATGTAAGATTTTCTTATTTGGATTATGAATGATGAATGTAGGATAGGATGAATGTAAGTTAATGATAGAATGTAGATTTTGAATGATTTGTTTAGGTTACGAATTGAATTTGTTGTGTTTTTTTATTTTATAAGTTTTAGTTTATTAATTATTAATGTTGGAGCATTTTAGAAAATATGAGAAAAAAGGTTTAAAATAAAGATTGACAAAATGGAGGAAAAAAAAGGTTTAAAAATAATTTTTTGAAAAAAAAGTTCAATTTGCAAACCGCCCGCAACCGCCCGCACAACCGCGAACCCTATCCGCACAAACCGCAAACCGCATTGCGGGCGGTTGCGGGTTGATTTTTTCCCAAACCGCATAGATGCGGGCGGGTCCAAACCGAACCGCAAACCGTCCTAAACCGAACCGCGGACACCCCTATTATGCCCCCTCCCTCTTTGATTCATTCTTACTGACATTCCTCCGTTTCAAGCGTCTCTGAGCCATTGCCCTTTCTCTCTCGCCATCCCTGAACTCGCGTTCGAAGAAGGAGCCTCTGCCTTACACTGGTAAGTCCCCCAGCCCTTGTTATTACTGTTTTCATTTCGTATGTTTTTCTTTATAGCACCAAATCCGTAGGTTTTAGGGCCTTTCCCACCCAAAACCTTCAATGCCCCTTAGTTTCTTCGCTGTTCTTCAATTTCCCTGATGAACAATGAAGATCTGGGGCGGACCGAGCTCCAGATCTTCATCCGATCCAAAAAATCACTCAGACCGAGCAAATATTTAGTTTGTCCCAACCTTAGGAGAAATCGGGGTAGCAAAAAGGACTTGGCCGCTCGACCGGGCTAATCTCTGGTTCGCTTGGGCGACCGAGCTCCTTGGCTAACCTTTACGACCGAGGTGGTTTGGCACAATCCATGACTGAGCTCAAGTCTAGCTCGTTTTGTGCGACCACGCTCCCATTTACAATTACCCTCCTTTTTCCTGCAGAGTCCAAGAGGACCAAAGACCAATTCTGAGGCTCTTAAGGACCGAGCAGCCACTAATTCCCAGCCTGTGCCAAACCACCTCAGCCGAGCTAAATTAGTCGGTCACACATGGGGAAATTCCGCTTCCTTATGGACACACCTGCTACCTTGGCCGCCTTCAGGGAAGAATATGGTATCCTGGCAGATGTCCATTTGGAGCTCGCCGAGATGGAAACAACCCTTTAGGGCAGGCTTGACCAATGCCCCTTCACCGTGCTGTTAGTAATTGAAGGAGGCCTCCGCTTCCCGGTCAACCCTTTGATGACCGAATTTCTGCGCCGTACCGGGCTAGCACCCACCCAAGTTTTGACCAATACTTACCGAATAATCAACGGCGTGCACGAGCTAAACAACCAGCTAGGAACAAACTTAGGTCTAGCCGAGATACTACGACAATACACCCTTGGGCACACCGGCGACGACCTGGCCTATTATTTAAAAATAAGACCGGGCAAAGAGAAAATAGTGACCGGCACCCCGGACAAGGACTTACATGATGACGACTTCTTCTGGGTGTCTGGCAACTATGAAACAGCTGATGTATCGGCCTGGTTCATCAGCAAGAACTTTGGTTCCACATGTAAGCCGCGCTATTTGCTCGGTTAATTTCCTGCCTTCAACATTTTGTACTTAACCATTTTTCCTGTTTCTTTTACAGCAATTCGAGCCTTGCAATCCAACTACCAATATCCCAACGTAGAAGCCATCCGGACCGTGCTCCGTTACAGCCACCAGGATTGTAACGAGTTGCTCGGCTACACTCCAACCTACAGATACTCAGCTCCACGCCGGAGCAAAGTTACAGACTTTCTCCGTGCTCCAACACCTCCTCCGGACCCAACTCTACCGACGTGCTGCCAATCCAGCTGACCGAAGAACAAGAGATGGCAAAACGAAGCCGCATCAAGAACCTCCTCACAGTAACCTCAGCCGAGATACCGAGCATCACCACCCACTCTCAAGCTGCCGGACAATCCAGCGGCCCCGTGGTCCCCTTGGCATCTCTAGGTGCCTGGCAACCCAGACAAGAAGCTCGCCGGGCTGGCAAAAGGCCTCGCGCGGACCCATCCGCCGAGCTGGTTGCCGAGCTAACCACCGAGCAACCCACCATCACTGTCGACCCAACACCACCGTGGCGACCGCTGCTAAAGCACCGGGGAAAGGACATACCGGCTACCGTTTCCATCAAGGGTGACAAAGAGCACCTGCTCGCCTTTGACCTTTCCAAAGCCCTTCTCCTACCGAGTGACGTGGTCGACAGCGACCACGTTCCTGACACCCGGTTTGTGAAATCGTCTGTTAAGTCCATGGTCAGGGTAAGTCTCAATCTTTCACTAAAATTTTTACGAAGTGTTTGCACGGTTTCTTCTCTTATCAGACTTTGTTCTTGCAAGCCATCCAGAAGCAACACTTGGTCATGGAGCGAATCCATCGACTGCGGCAAAAGGCGAATGACACTGCCGGCCAAGTCCAGAGTCTTCAAACCGAGCTCGGCTAAGCAAAGTCCTCACTTCAAATCGCCAATGCTGACAACAACAGGTTGCTCGGCCAGCTTGACGAAGCCGAGAAGAAGAGGGATGAGCTCCAGGCCAAGTTGGATGCACTCAAGAAGTCAAGGGAGAAGGAGTGCGAAGATGCTAACAACGTCGGCTTCAAGGAAGCCGAGGACAGCTACATAAAGCAGGTCTTCACAACTCAAGACATTTATTTTAAAGCGGGCTGGAAGTCTGTCTGTGCTCAGCTCGGTCAAGGTCCCGAGACCGACGTATTTACCTCTTCGCCGGCTGCCTTCCTGTCGGTGTACCTCGTGCCCTATGCCAATGACGTCTTCAGCGCGTTGCAAGCTGAGGTCGAGGAAGAGGTTGCCAAAGAAATCGAGGCCAATGCCGAGGAAGGAAGCAGCCAAGAGCAGCCCAGAGAAACTGAGACCGGTGTCCAAGAGCAAACAACGGTCAACTTGGAGGCAGCTGATAACGAATTCACTAATCTTTCCCCCCTTGTGTAGTTTTCTTTTTTTCTTTGTTTTTTTGCTTTGCACATGTAACCGGGCTCTCTGCCCCTCCTTTTGTACTTCTTTTTTTTCATTAATGAAAAAGATCTAGTTTTACCAAATGTTTGCACGGTCCTAGAGCTAAGTAACTTCAACCGGACAAAATATCTCGGCAAGACAAATTTCATTAATTAACTCATATAACCAGAATAAATCATCTCGGTAGTACACCCAGAGTTGAGCAAAACATCAAGCCTTTCAACCAGAGTAAACATCTCGGTTGAGAGTACCTAAGTTGAACAAGACACCTTCAACCGGAGTAAACATCTCGGTTGAGAGTACCTAAGTTGAACAAAACATCAACTCCTTCAACCGGAGTAAACATCTCGGTTGAGAGTACCTAAGTTGAGCAAAACATCAACTCCTTCAACGGGAGTAAACATCTCGGTTGAGAGTACCTAAGTTGAACAAAACATCAACTCCTTCAACCGGAGTAAACATCTCGGTTGAGAGTACCTTAGTTGAACAAAACATCAACTCTTTCAACCGGAATAGACATCTCGGTTGAGAGTACCTAAGTTGAACAAAACATCAACTCTTGCAACCGAAGTAAATCATGTCAGTTGAGAATACGCAAAACTCAAAGAAACAAAAAAAAATGCTAAGGCAAAGATGAGTCACTTCTATATATTGACAAAAATGAATATTACATGAAGTGTAAGGCAAAAAAATTTTTTGCACAAAAAAGAAAGCAAAAACTAAAAATAATACAACTTGAGGTTGGCTGCATTCCAAGGCCGGGGTATTCCTCTACCATCCAAGTCTTCCAAGTGATATGCCCCCTTGCCCGTCAGACCGGTTATCTTGTAGGGTCCTTCCCAATTTGCCCCTAGTTTGCCTTCGCTTGGCACCAGGGTATTGCCCATGACCTTCCGCAAGACCCAATCACCCACTTTGAACGGTCTGGGGTGCACGGATTTGTTGTATTTCCTTGAAAGCACTTGTTGGTAGGCAGCCACATGGATAAGAGCCTTTTCCCGGCGTTCTTCCACTGGGTCCAATTCCAAGGCCATGGCTTTGGCGTTCAGCTCGGGCTCAAAACTTTCACTTCTGAGGGTGGGCATACCAACTTCTAAAGGGATGACCGCCTCCATCCTATATGCCAAAGCAAAAGGAGTTTCCCCGGTAGATCGCCGCGGGGTTGTTCGGTATGCCCAAAGGACACTGGGGAGTTCCTCAGCCCACTTTCCTTTGGTTTTCTCAAGCGTCTTCTTCAGTCCATCAAGAATGGTCTTGTTCGAAGCCTCGGCTTGATCGTTGGACTACGGGTAAGCCAGAGTAGAGTTGTAGAATTCGATCTTCAAATGTTCACAGAACCCCCTAAACAGATGGCCGTCAAATTAGGTGCCGTTATCAGAGATCAGAATTTTGGGGACGCCAAACCGCGTGACCACATTATGCTAGACAAACCGCTTCACGTCTTTCTCCTTGATTGATGCCAAAGGCTCCGCTTCAACCCATTTGGTGAAGTAGTCTGTCGCCGCGATGAAGAACTTTCGGTTGCCTGGTGCAATTGGTAGCGGCCTCACTATATCTAGCCCCCTCATCACAAAGGGCCAAGGGCTGGTGAGGGGAAGAAGTTCCCTGGCTGGCTAGTGGATCTGGTGGGCAAACTTCTGGCATTTCTCACACTTGCGAACATATTTCTAGGCGTCGGCTTGCATGCACGGCCACCAATAGCCTTGCGAAATAGCTCGGTAGGCCAAGGACCTGCCCCCTACATGACTGCCACAGATGCCTTCGTGAATTTTGTAAAGGAAGGCTTTCACGCTACTCGGGTGCACACACTTCAGGTAGGGACCGGTGAAAGACTTCTTGTATAAAGCGCCTGATAGAGAGAGCTAAAACCGCTCGAACTTCACCCGCACTTTATACGCTTCCTTCTTGTCGGCTGGAAGGGTCCGTTCTCTGAGAAAGAGGATTATGGGGTCCATCCAAGAAGGACCTAGCTCGGCGCAGAGTACTTCTGTCTGCCCGGCTTCCTCAATGCTGGGCCTCGGAAGGAATTCAATCAAAAGAGGGTTGGGAGATGTGCTGTCGACCATAGAAGCAAGGCCGGCCAACTCATCTGCTCGGCCGTTTTCTTCTTGGCCAATCTGTTGGACCCTGATCGCTTGAAATCGCTTGATGTGGTCTCTGACCAGAGCTTGGTACTTTATCATTCTGTCATCCTTTGCCTCGTAAACCCCAGAAACTTGGTTAACCACATGCTGGGAATCACTGTAAACCATTAGTTTGGATGCTTGCATCTGAAGCACGCTCTTGAGACCGGCCAATAGCGCCTCGTACTCGGCTTCATTGTTGGATGCTGAGAAGCTAAGAGTGATAGAATGTTCTATAGTCAGTCCGTCTGGTGAAATCAGAACTATACCCAGCCCGGCACCGTGACGGTTCGAGGCGCCATCAACAAAAAGTTTCCACATTTTGCCGACAAAGAGCTTCCAACACTCTGAGGGGTCCTGGGAAGCTTGAAGGTTGATGGGATCACGGTTGCTCGGCTGTTCGGCTTCCGGTCTCCGTGCTGAGTGGTTCCACGTCAGCCCCCTTTGGTGATTCGGCGCTGGACTCAGCAAGTTGATCCATAATGGCCTAAGTTCGTGGCGAATCGCCAGGTTGCGGTATTATGACGGCCGCAGGCTCTGTGCTGAGCGGTTCCATTTCTCCCCTCCTCGGTGATATGGTATCGGACAAAGCGGGTTGGTCAGTGATAGCCAACTCCGTCATCGCATCACCGGGTTGTAGTATCGTATTAACTGAAGGGGCTTCGGTGGGGCGCGCAAGTTCTGCGTCGTCAATGCTGCCAAGCTATGGAATTTCAGTCGAGCTTGCATTCACCTCTTCATCTGCCACGACAATATCGACCGGGCATACCGGATGAATTCCAGGTAAGAATTCAGCAACGAAATCGGCCAGAGTCTGGGCTTTTATGGCTGTGCGCGGCTGGAACTTCACATCAAACTGTCCCAATTCGACCGCCCACTTAAGAATCCGACCGGAGAAGTCTGCCCGTTCAAACAAAGCTTTGAAAGGGAACTCGGTCAAGACGATGATGGTATGGGCATGGAAATAGTGTGCCAACTTCCTTGAAGTCATCATCAACGCTAACACAAGTTTTTCCAGCGGCAAGTACCTCGACTCTGCCGGTAGCAAGGTTTTACTGACGTAGAAGATGGGTAGATGTTTGATTCCTTTCGACCAGACAAGCACTGCACTGACTGCATGCTACGATACGGCCAGATAAAGGTAAAGTTCTTCTCCGGGTTTCGGTGTGACCAACAACGGCGCGAAAGACAAATACTCCTTGAGCTCGGCCAAAGCTCGGTCACACTCTTCATCCCATGAGAACTTTGATTTCAAGGCTTGAAAAAAAGTGCGGCAGCGATCTGATGACCGGCTTATAAATCGGTTAAGCGCGGCGGCCATTCCGGCCAGATGCTGCACATCCTTAGCCGAGCTAGGCTGTTTTAGCTCTTGCACAACTCGGATTTGTGTAGGGTCTGCTTCGATACCTCGGTTCGTGACTAGGAAACCCAAAAAAAATTTGGATCCCACGCCAAAGGCACACTTAGACACATTTAGGCGTAGCTTGTGCTTTTTGAGAATGGCGAACATTTCGGCCAAATTGGACAAATGGTCTACTTGATGCCGGCTCTTAACCACCATATCATCAATATAAGCCTCCATTGTCCGGCCTAGCAAAGGAGCGAACATTTTGGTCACCATCCTTTGAAAAGTTGCCCCGGTGTTCTTCAAACCAAAAGGCATGACTCAGTAGCAGAATAGTCCCCTTGGTGTAGTAAACGAAGTGATCTCTCGATCGGGCCTATGCATTGCAATCTGATGGTAGCCGCGGTAGGCGTCCAAGAAACTGAACCTGTTATGTCCAGCCGTTAAGTCCACAAGCTGGTCTATTCTAGGCACAGGGAAGCTGTCTTTCGGACAAGCTCAGTTGACGGTCTTGTAGTCAACGTAAACTCGCCACTTCCCATTCTTCTTGGGCACCACGACTTTGTTTGAAATCCACCGAGGGTAATGCACTTCCTGAATTGCTCGCGCCTCAAGCAGGTTCTTCATTTCCTCCGCAACTACCTCGGCGTGATGCAGCGCCGATCTCCTTGTTCGCTGAATGACCGGCTTGGCGCCGGGGAAGACATTGAGATGATGGCATATAAAACTCGGATCGAGACCGGGCATGTCGGAAGGTGACCATGCGAAGACTTTGATGTTGGCCATCAAAAACTCAACCATGTCGGTCCTGTCTTGGGCTGTAAGGCTTGAGCCGAGCAAGAAAAACCTGTCCGGATGCTCTGTATCGATGCGCACTTCCACCAATTCCTCGACAGCTTTGTCCTCGGCCTTGGTGCCCACATCGTCAAGTACTCCCCGGTCTCCCGATCCCTCAATCATTTGAACGAAGCCTTTGGCAGCTCAGCTCCCGTTGACTGCCACGAAGCATTGCTTCGACATGACTTGATCGCCCCAAACCTCCTCAATTGTCCCCATAACCGAGGGGAATCTCATCACCTGGTGGTAGGTTGACGCTACGGCTTGTATAGCGTGAAGTCATCCCCTTCCATGGATCAAATTGTAAGTGGATGGCACCTGCAACACCCAGAACTCCACCTGTTTGACCACGGATCTTGCTTTGACCGGCAGGATAACTTTTTCCAAAGGCCACTCCGGTTATGAGTTGAAACCAACTAATGGCGAAGTTGCCGGGGCCAAATCTGTATCCCGAAGCTAGAGCTGTTTGAAAGCGTCGTAGTACATGATCTCGACCGTGCTTCCCTGATCGATCAAGATCCGTTTGACACCAAATTCTTTGACGCGGAGTGTTACCATTAGGGCATCGTTGTGCGGCGTCTGAATGCGTTCTAGGTCTCTTGAGGAGAACTGATCACGTCTTTCTCTTCGGTCTTCCTCCTTTTGATCGCAGGCTGAACCGACAAAATTTCCCTCATGTGTTCTGCCTTCTTGATCATTCCTTGGAGCTCGCATACACGTGCCAGTTCCACTATGCCGTGGATAACATTAATAACCCCTTGGGGAGGTGCATCTCAGTCATCCGGTCCCCGCGGGTCAACCGGAGCTTGATTGGCCTTCACGCCGCCATCAATGTAAAGGTCCAAGTGTCCGGCTACGACTAGCTCTTCCAAGTGTTGCCTCAAAGGCAAACAATCGTCTGTCCGATGGCCTCGCTCCCGGTGAAACGTGCAACGATACTGCGGGTTGAAGCCCTTCTGTCCGTCGCCTAACTTAGCAGGAAACCGGACATACTCCTCGTCATGGATTTCACTAAGTATGCGATAGATTAGAATCTTAAAGACCGTGGTGATGCCTGTCCTTGCTTTCAACCTTCTGTTAGCATCGGCTACGTCATCCCGGGGGTAGTCATCCCGGTCATTCCGACGTCCCCTACCCCGATTTTTGCGATTAGTGCCGCGGTCCGATTCCTCAGCGCGGTCGCTGGATCGGCCGGACTCCTGCCCGACCGCGTGCACTTTGTCAGCTGACCGCTTGTCTGTTGCTACTGGAGTTGCCTTCACGGTAGATGCTGACGCATCATCCTCCACTCGGATGTGCTCATTAATGCGCTGCATTAGCTAGCCCATGGATGTCGGCTGGTGCATGGTAAGCGAGTCTCGCAGTCTATGTCCGACCGGGAGACCAAGCTTGTATTGTGTGATTGCAAGGTTGACCGGGCAATCCAAGATCTCGTTGAAGGTCTCCCAATATCTAGAGTTGTATGCCTTCAATGTGTCGCTCGGTTCCATCTTGACACTCAGGAGGTGATCAACTTCCTTTGGTGTTTTGGTGTTGGTTTTGAAGCGCATCACAAAGGCTTCGGCTAACTGATGCCACCTTTCAATGCTTTCCTCCGGCAACCTCTCGAACCATTTTAAGCCCAGCTCGCCCAAGCTTAACGGGAAGATTAGGCACATAAGGGCGTCATTTCGCCTGTGTCCGGCCATGACCTGCCAGAAGTGGCTTACATGCATATAAGGATCGGTTTTTCCGTCATAGAGTGTGAACTTTAGCTGGTGGAACCCTGCTGGAAGCGGTGTTGTTTCTATCTCCAAGAAGAAATGAGTGGCGCTAAGCCTCGCCAAGTCTGTGTCTAAAAGGAGAGGCGCAGCCAGGCGGGGTGGAGGCATTCCGACCTCTTCACTGGCGTGAACCCCATAGGATAACCGTTGGAAAGCCGGCACCCTCTGAGCTTCCCGCCGGCTAGCCCGTTCCTTCAAGACTGCCCGCAAATCCTCTGAATGAGCAGAATAAGAATACCTCGATGTCGTCGTCGGACGTGAGGGTCGGTAGGTACTATCTTGCGCGCGGGACTTCTTTTCGTACAGGTCGGAATCTCCAACCTTGCAACTTCTGGTGATGGAAATGGACGCAGTGTGTCGTTGACTCTGACTGCCTGAACGACGGGATTGGGTGCACTCACTGTGGTCTCCCACTCCAGCTACACCCTTCCCTTTAACATGCCGCTTCAGCTCCTCCATCTCTGCTGTCATTCGCCGAATGACGGCGTCCTGGTCCCTTAACTTGTGTTCCAAACGTTTGGCATGTGATTCTCTCTGCCGACGATGACCATCTGGACTCCGTGAATGACCATAACTTCTTCCGCGCTTATCCCGCGCGTCTCTTGAATGTCCTCCTAAAGAAGTCTCCAGGTCCGCCATCGGAGGAACGATGGTGGGATGCCCTTCTCTCCCTCTGCCCGACTCTAGGGTAACTCCGTCGACGGCGGACAGCGGAATCTCTTCATTGTTCGCCATGGACGGTGATCAAACGAGCCTCGAAGACAAGGTTTTGTCTGCAAAATTCCCACAGATGGCGCCAATTGTGCGGGGAGCAAATATTCAGGCAAGCCCGCACTCCTTTCTTCCAAACTTCGTTTCTATCCGATCACCTGCGTGCACAATCAGCAGTGAGCTACCCGGCGGTGTGTGGCCGGAAAACCCCTCCGACGATCAAGTTAGCACACACCTGAGGGTAGAGAGAGTGAGGAGAGAGTCGAGTGTAAGTATTTCTCTTACCAAATGTTCGTGTGTCCAGCATGGAGGGCGCAGACTTGCTTATATACCTTCTGTGTCCCAAATCTACTCCCAGTGATCTCTCGACATGTGGTTCTGCTACCCTATCTGTCAGCACAAGTCTTGCTGAACATCACCTAACCCGACTGCCAGCCCACTCTTCTGGGAGCTCGGCAGCCGGGTTTCAACATCTCGACTGTCAACGGCCATGCTGCGATTCATGCCCAGGTGCCCCTCCACGACCGAGCTCCTTTCCAGCCATGCTCTACTGCGTTCCGGCGAAGCCAAGCTTGAGATTAGTCATATCGGTCAACCAAAGTTCTTCCTGCCGAGCTTCAGGCATGAGCCTTTACGCCGAGCTATGGATGCGTGCTTTCCAACCGCGCACCCTCACTTGACCGGCCTCCGTGCCGACAAGGTGAAGTAGCTCGGTTCCATATGCCCTTGACATTGCCGAGCAAAAATCACTTCTGGGTGGACCTGGGATACCACGGCCCAAATGTGTTCGGCCCACAATTTGCCTGGTATTACCATTGCCCAATCCAGACCATATTTTTCCCTCTCAGTGCATATAGCATTATTCATACCTAAAACTTTTAAAATTATATCACATCATTTGTTACTATATTAGTTAGTACATTAATTAATACATATAGCATTATTCATAAAAGTACGCATATACTTTCATTCAAATACAAACTAGGTCATGGGGTGGTGGCACTGGCCACAGACATGACCCAGATTCGAATCCTGAGAGGGGCAAAAAATGGTTGCTTTGCAGCTAGCTCTCTTCAGAGATCTCGTCCTGTATTTCGATCGAAATCTAAGTTCGTCTGTGGTGTATGGTTGAGCTCCGCTAGTACTTCGGTGGTAGTGGGTCCCTTCCTATGTATTAGATCAAATCAGGCCAATAACCGGTTATCTCGGAACCTGGATCCACGGATACCGTGATGACACCTTAAAGCATCATTTTTAAAGGGAAAAAAAAAAAATACAAACTAGGTCCAACAAAGTTACATAATGTTTACAGTAATTAAATTTAGATACTAAATTTTGAATATCTTTTAATTTGATTTATCATAATCAGATTAATATTAGACAAAAAAGGTGAGGACCATTATATATCATTTTTAATTTTAAAACAAAACACTTTTGTTGATATTTTCACAGTAGCCTTGCGGAGATATTTTCGCTTCAGATAATGTCTTTTCCATGATGTGAGGATATCTTTTCCAAATGAGGAGAAGAAAAAAAAAAACCATACGAAGCCAAACTAAACTATATAGCACACCTTTTTATTGACATATACATATGTTAATATAAAATAATATTTATTAAAAGATATAAAATTTTAAAAAGTAAAAATATGACTATCATATCATTTTGAAAAATTAAAAATTAATGTAAAATATGATGTTTGAACAAACAGAACATATGAATCATATACTTCCGGCTGCAACTTTTTTCCTCTGAAAATCTGAAGGAAAGATCCAAAAACATTCCTTTCACTGTTAATAACAATATATGGATATTCAAACCTGGCAAAGAATAAGATCAAAACTTGTATCAAGAACTGTATCATACATACTTACCTCTTAATGATATGGTTGAAACTTCATAAGATGATTTTGATGGTCTTATAGCATCAACAAGTTTGTTTGTTAACAGAAGAAGAGAGAGCACAAGACTGCTCATACACACGCCTTTATGGGCATATTCAGTTGTGCTCTCTATCTTCTGTCAACAATAACCTATCATTTACTTCATCACCTTGCATCAAAACCCATTTTTGAACTTGTCTACCTCCCTGCAAACAATAAAATCCAAACCAAAAATTTTAAAATATAAGAACTATTATAGAGAGCTGAAAGATGGAAAAGTAGCCAAATGATGGGAGTCTCATGGAGATTACTATCTATTAAAAATATATATATACATATATTGTGAGAGAGAGAGAGAGTGTGTGTGTGTTTGAAATATTAAATGGAAATATATATCAAATTAAGGATATTAAGATATAGAAGAAAATATAGTGGATAAGATTTCTGTTAAAATAGAAACTCTGAAAGGGAAGATGTACGCAATTTACCTTATTTTTAGAGAGAGAATTTATGTGACTCAACTCACACTATCACAGCTGCCAACTGCTAACAATAAGTTTTATCGTTGATAAATCACTGTTTAAGAAAATATTAAAATATAATGGCAAAAAATAGAGAGAGGCGAAGGTAAAAGTTAGACTGAATCTTCAAATGGATAGTGAAGAATTTACTTGAGTTGTTGGAGGACCAAAGGAAAATGAAAGCATAGAGAGAGCTCTCTCTCTCTCTCTCGCTCTCTCAATTTCTCTATTTCTCTCTCTTTGTTTGGGTTGAAAATATCACAATATATAGATGATCAGAAACTTCAAAGAAAGCAAAGTTGTGTGTTGTTGAAAGGCTATAAGGCAAGAGAGTGTGTGGTCATTCTTGACTTGCGAGGAGAGAGATGGTGGGAGGAGCTATAGGAAAGGAAGTCTAGTCATTCAAGCCACACACACAAGTGGTTTAATTGATGTATATATATCTCTAATATTATTCTATTTCTTCTTCATATTTTTCTTTGAGATAAACAACACATTATTACTGCTTTATGTAATCACAGGTCGTTTTCTCAGCTTTCATTTTGCTAACAAGTCGTTAAAAACATTACCTTGAAAGGGTCTCTGACATGTGTCGAGCTGGTATTTGCTCCTTCCAACAACTACTAATTTAGAGATTTCTTGTTCCTAATAATGTTGCTATTTATAATAAATGTGTTTGACTAGTACTTGTTCCCCACCCTTCTACGCAGGAATGACAATTTGAACCGACTCGACTGGACCCGGCTCTCCAATTTCGATTAGAAGGATTTTTTTTTTGAAAAATACCTCTGACAGGTCGGGAATGGTATTCAAAAATGAATTCCTGACAATTTTCGGGTCAGGGACGGTGATAGGTTCCCCAGCCCCGGCCCCCCCATCTCGTTTTCGCTCGAAATTACTATTATACTTCTCTCTATATATATATATGTGTGTGTTTCTCTAGGAATTTTTGACTCATTGTAAGATTTTTTTTGACTCTTTAAGAGATGCCTATTGATATTAGAAATTAACTTAGCTAATAATGTTGATTGTGTATGCTACTTTGCAAAATTCACAAGTGGTGTTTTTTTTTTTAAAGCAAAAAAATAGATAATGTTTGGATTTTTTTTTTTTTTTTGTGGCTTGAGTATTGTTTTGTATCTTGTTTGTTATGTTGTTGTTGTTTGGAAGCTTATGTTTAGACATTGCTGCATTATGCTATATATTGGCTGTGTTTGGTTATGTTTCCAAACAATGATTCTACGCCTATATTCCAATATGATGTTTGGTTGGAGTTCTCAAATCACATTTCCACAACTCTGCTGAAAATTCTATCTGGGACGTGTTTTTCAAATTTTTTTGTTTTTTCAAATTTGGTCTAACCGGTCGTCGCACCGGATGTCCTACCAGACGTCCCACCGGTTGACCAGAACAGTGACATTTTTTATTTTTTATTTTTTTGAAATTCACATGTTAATTTTTATATATTCAAAACAAATATTTTTCGAATTTTTTAAAATTTTTTATGTG
The DNA here is from genome assembly GCF_004153795.1 of Camellia sinensis. Taxonomy (NCBI): domain Eukaryota; kingdom Viridiplantae; phylum Streptophyta; class Magnoliopsida; order Ericales; family Theaceae; genus Camellia; species Camellia sinensis. The sequence continues at coordinate 177,796 of NW_021025076.1, read as the reverse complement.
CTTTAATAGAATTTTGATTTGTATGTTTGGTTATGAATTGTAAATTTTTGTATCAAATATTATATGTCACATCAAAAATTCCTTACTCAATTCAAAACTCTTTTACCAAACAAAATTTTCACATTCAAATCATAATTCCAAAACTTACAAACTCAAAATACAACTCATACTCTCAAAGCTCTACCAAACGCAACCATTTTTTTTATTTGCCTCAAAAAAAATAAAAATAAAATGAAATATGCAAAATTCAAAAAAAAAAGGGGAGGGGTTAGGAGATTTTTCGGGATCTGGGAAACCCGATCCCGTTAGGGGGCGGGGGAGTGATGGGTTCCCCACCACGGATCGGTGGCAGGAACAAGAAATTTTATACTCTCAAAAATCAAAAACAGAGAATATAATCCCTGACTCCACCCCGACCCGTTGCCATTCGTACTTGTAGTAGATAAGTTGTTAATTTAGTCACCTTAGTTCCAACCATAAAGTCGTAGAGTATGTCATCTAATTAGTTCTGATTTCAAATGATACGGACGTTTTAAACATAATTTTGAAAATTATTGTGCAAGGCTGTCTTGTTTGGCATTAGTTATTTTGACTAAATTGTCAATAAATATAAAATCGATTAATTTAGTTAATAAAATAAAATATTATATTCAAATTATAATTATTTCACTTATTCTCTCACAGCACAATCATCAAATTAACTACAAAAAAAGTCAAAATTTATCACAAACTCAACTTTTTCAATTAGACTAAAATAGCAAAAAAATCAAAAAATCAAACTAAATTAGTTCATCACAAATGAAGGCTGATCAATTTGAGATTATATTATATCTAGTTTTAAATCATTTGTAATCATTGGATCATATCTCAATATTCTCACAACTTCACGCTCCATTTGGATCGTAGGATGAAAAAAGAAAATAAATGATTATGATATTTCAACTAAGCATGAATAGAAAAGAAATGAAATAATTTTGTTTTCTCCCTATCATATTTGGATGAGTAAGAAAACAAATTATGTGAGAGAGTGAGTGAGATTTTATTTTAAGGAGCAATATTTGTATTATAAATATTTTACAACTAATCAATTTGTTTCGTACCAAATCTCACCATTTCTAGTGAGAAATAAAATAGCGAGAATTTTATTTCTCACCCTTTCTCACCTAACTTACAAACCAAACATGAAAATTTTTCATCATTTCTTATTATTTCTCAGCAAACAATTCCATCCCAACAGAATGACTTACAAAAATTTTAGTCATAAAAGATTTCCTCTCCTGCATTTATATATAGATCATTGTAGCACTCTGTCTAGGGATTCTCTAATTCATTTATAATTGTTAGATCATTTAATAATTTTAAAATATGAAAACCTCAAAATATGATTAAATGACTATGAGTGATTAGGACAAAAAGAAGAAGTAAAAATAAAATAAAATAGAAGATTTTAAGACTTGTACTTTATTCTTTAGAGTAATGTGAAAAGTATAGAATGGATTACAGAATGATTTACAAAACAATACAATGAAAGACTATGATTACATCCAGTTATAATATCTAAAAAAAGTTATAGTTATGAATGAGTTCACATTTAGAATAAATCTTTTAGTCTTTCCTTACACTTTTTGCGATCCGTGTATTTTTAACATTAGTGTATTATATATAGATCACAAAATGCCAAAACTCATAAGAAAAAAAAAAAAACATCACCGCATAAAAAAAAAAAATTTATCTATTTTTAATTGTGGTTAGTAGAGAACAATATGTTAAATTTAGAGTTAGACACTAATGGTGTGATAAGGAGTCCCAATGGCTTGACCTCTTGTTCTTGCCAATTCCATGAGTTTTCTCTCCTTGATGGCTGGATCCTCCAACAACAACACCTTGTCCTTGTCTCTAATCCCAACCATATGCAAGTGTTCACTATCTTCTCTCTCCTTTCCTTTGAACAATAGCCTTTGTTCTCTTGGCTCCATACAAGTCACCAATGACAATATCATCTTCAATTCTCCTGCAAGAAGCAAAAAAAAAAATTAATTAATTAATAAAAAGAAGTTAATTATTAATCCCACTATAAGGAATATTGTTTGAAAGCTTGAAACTTTTTGATGTGCCATCATCTATATTGTGCCATTTTAGAAAGACACCAAAAACGCCACGTTTTTGGCTTGTGAAGAAAAACACCAGCAGCCGAAAACGCCGGGACTTGCATTTAGGAAATGACAAAAAAGCTACGTTATGAAATTACCTAAATACCCTCCATGTTAACAAATAACTTAAAATTCCAAAGTTTGGCAAGGGTATGTTGGTCATTTTATTTTGATTTGATGCCATAAATAAATATTAAACCAAAAATCAAAAAAGCCAACTTTTTACTAACTTCCTAAATCACTTCCAAAAAAGTCAAAAAACTTGGTAAAAAGTCAAAAGCCAGCTTTTTACCAACTTCCCAAAACACCCCATTATTACATTATAAAGTCAACACTTCAGTTAATGTTAACATAAAAATGAAAGTACTTTCAATTCTTAAACTATAATTATCCAATTAAAAACATTTTACTCTTTAATTATGGAAAATGCTATTCATGCAAAAAATAAATAAATAAAATTTATTACTAGAATAATATGAAAATGATATTTTTATAATTAAAATATCATTTAAATGGACACCCTACATTGAAATAATAAGTTTCAATATAATTATACCATTTTATATATAAATTCTATTTATAAATCACTATTTGTTTACAATTGTGTCTTTTTTTTTCTTTTTTAGAACGATAACAAAAGATAGCATTACTTTAACTTAATTACATCAATTGCCAGAACATGTGCTGATTGAATTACAATTCTTCCTACTTTACTAATACATAGGTAATCCAAACAACTAGCATAATAAACAATATCATTAATAATAGTAGTTAGCTGTCAATCATCCGCACTGCTTTGCTTTTTTTTTTTTACAATTGTTTAAACTACTTCCGTTTGTAGTGATGGTTTAGGCAAAAATATAAAAAAAAAAAAACACACCGCAAACCAATTCGATTTCCCACTCCCTAAACCACCTATCTCCCTATTACTTGTTTTATACACGCATCGTGTCTATACGATCGTTGATATATGAACAAAAATTAGGGCTACAAAGGGCAGTGCTTTTAACTATATATGTATGAATTTCAAGGAGTTTGACTTAACGGGAGGAGAAGATAACCAAAGAACTTACTACTCAAGAGGTTATAGATTCAAATCCAACGAAGTCAAAACATCTCAAATCTTGAGATCACTGGAGGTTTACTCCGTCATTAATTTTAACCAATTCGATTTCCCACTCCCTAAACCACCTATCTCCCTATTACTTGTTTTATACACGCATCGTGTCTATACCATCGTTGATATATGAACAAAAATTAGGGCTACAAAGGGCAGTGCTTTTAACTATATATGTATGAATTTCAAGGAGTTTGACTTAGCGAGAGGAGAAGATAACCAAAGAACTTATTATCCAAGAGGTTATAGATTCAAATCCAACGAAGTCTAAACATCTCAAATCTTAAGATTACTGGAGGTTTACCCCGTCATTAATTTTAAAATTCTGTGATTAGTTAGTCAAGGTACACATAAAGTGACCCAGTCACCCAATTATCAAAAAAAAAAACCAATATATATGTATGAGAGAGAGCTTACATACCAAAAGTTGAAGTTGGTTGGATGGTAATATCATGGCATTGAGAGACAGATGAGATTCTTAATGTGATCAGCTCTTCTTCTCCATTATTGTCTCTCTTCTGAACAAGCATCCCACCAGGACGTTGTTCCCATTTGATTTCACCAACACCACCACCTCCACCTCCACCTCCACACCCTTTTCCATCCCCTCCGGCACCATTGCCGCTGCCGCTGCTGAGCTTAGAGTTGCTCCTGGAAAACCTTTTTGATCTCAACTTCAGCATCATCATCTCTTTCTTCTCTATAGTTAGAGTTGGGGGGCAGGGGATGGTAGACTTGGGCTGTTTATATAGTTGAGACAGCAAGCACTAGGACAAAAAATGATACCAATATAATACAATAAGCCTATATTTGATGGGAAGATTTGACAAGATAAATAAAAAGAAAAAATGCAGTGTAATTTGACTTTTTTGTTTAGTTATAATAGAAAAAAAAAAAAAAAAAAAAAAAAAGAAGTAAGAAGGAAATATAATATCACTTTTTATGTTTTGAGTTCACTTAAATTCTTTTATTTCTCTATTTTGCACATCAACCAAACATTACTTGAAATTTGAATCATATTAATTCTTTTTCCTTCTCTTTCTATTTCATTTTTCTTTTCCATTTCCTTCATCAAATTCTCTAACCTACTTTTTTTTTTCACATATCTTTTTTTTTTTTTTCAAATCTCTTTCAAAATTCATGAAGCAGGTAAGTGTTGGAAATTTTGCATTAGAATTGTTTGAAAGTATATATATGAAAGTGAAGGGACTAATAAAATTGTGTTGGAAATTTTGCATTAGAATTGTTTGAAAGTATATATATAAAAGTGAAGGGACTAATAAAATTGTGACCCATGGGGGTTACAATACAACATGGGTAGAATTTCTTTGTGCTGATTATATTCGGGCTTGAGGCACATGGGTGTTGGAGGCTTGTTAATTGCACTCTTTGCTTGATTGGCGGACTCCAAACGCAAATCACATCCAATAATCGGTTGGTTGTTCTTAAAAAAAATGGGACTCCGGTGATTGTGTGAGTTTCAGCTTTTTTTAAGACTTCAGAAGGGTTAGTTTCTCTTCAGTCGGTTTTATTGACTGGACCATTCACTTTTATTATTGTGGGCTTCGCTCAAACTTATTTTAATAATTTAAATTAATTATTATATATGTTATGTTGAGATGATTAAAAAATTATATAGGTTAGATATGAAAAAATAGATGATCTATTTCCAAAATTTCTATCGTCTTTTTTAAAGAGATAAATATGATTTAAATATATAATTATCGATATTTAATTAACTTAAAATATTAAATAGATGATCATCTTGATAAAATCAAGAAGATTAACTATTTGAATCACCAAAATAGGTTTGAAATAAACCCACAGTTGGGCAACTAGACAATCCTACTACCAATTGGATACTTTAGAAAAGTTTATTGTTAGCCCAAAAAAAAAAAAAATTAAATTTTAAAAAAAATCGGTTGTTCAATCCATATGGAATGAAGGGTGTTGGATCACACTATGTATTGTCAAGTTTGGCCCCCTAGATCTTAATTAATGGGCTAATGGAATATATAATATGTTACATTTTATTATAGCCGCCATTTTATTTATTTTTTATCTTTTTTCGTTTGCTTACGACTTGGTTTTAATTGAGAGGTAGGTAAGTCTCTTAAAATATTTATAGTTTCTATATATTTTGTATTGGTGGTTACCTCTTCCATAGGGTATCAACCCATGTGAAGCCGAGGTTGTTAATCTTTCTCTCTCTCTCAACCATACACTATTTAAATACAGTTCCATGTTCACTACAACATAACCAAGGTGGTTAAGCTTTCAGATTTATTTTAATTTTTGAGTACTTTTTGAAATATATATATATATATATATATATATATATATGTTTAAGCTTTCCTCTTTAATATTGTAGCTGAGGGCCTCAATATTCTTATGAAAAGAGCAAAACAAGAGGGCTTAGAGGAGTAAAAGTTGGGCCAAATGAATTGATACTATCGCACTTGCAGTTTGTTGATAATACTATTATATTTTATAAAGTTGATTGGAAGGAAATTGTTGCTGTGAAAAGAATATTAAGATGCTTCAAGTTGATGTCAAGTCTCAAAATAAATTTTCATAAAAGTACAATGTGTGTGGTAGGTGTTTAGGATGATTTAGTGAAGGTTTTTGCAACAAAACTTAACTGCCTTAGCCAAAAGTTGCCAATGAACTATTTGGGGCTACCATTAGAAGCAAATCCAAGGAGGATGAGTACATGGAAACTAGTGGTGGATTAGTTCAAGAGCAAGTTAGCTTCATGGAAGAGGAGGTATTTGTCTTTTGCAGGAAGATTAACTCTGATAAAGTCCGTTTTGTCAAGCTTGCCAATCTATTTCCTATCCATCTTCAAGCTGCCAATGGGTATTGCAAAATCTTTAGACAGAATTCAAGCCAATTTTCTATGGGAAGGATCTGAAATTAGGAAAAAAAGTGCACTTAGTCAGTTAGAAAGAGGTTTGTCTAAGCAGAATTCAAGGTGGGTTAGGTGTTAGTGAGTGCCTATTAATTAACTGGTGGTGGAGGTATGGCAAAAAGGCGTTAGCTTTGTGGAAACAAGAGGTTTGTAGTAAGTATGAAGGTTTGGGTAGCAGATGGAACCCACTAGTAATAAATTCAGTGTTGATGTCTAATCTCTGACAGGACATATTATCAGTGGCTTCAGCAAATCCTGCCTTGCGTGATTTCTTTTTGCAAAATTTCAAGTTAGTTGTTTGTAATGGCAGAAGATTACAATTTTGGGTTGACATGTGGTTTAACAATCAAAGTCTGAGTATGGAATTCCCCAGATTGTTCACTTTGTCAGTTGAAAAAGATGGCATTTTGTTTGACTTTTTCCATAGAAGGGGAGTGGATAGTGACTGGAATCTTGACTTTAGAAGGCCTCTTTTTGCTTGAGAAGAAGAGAAGGTGCTGAAACTTAATGATTTGTTGTAGAATGCACCTAGGCTAAATGAAGCGGTTGAAGACTCTTGCTCTTGGCTAGCTCACTCTAGAGTTTTTACTGTGGCATCAATCTGGAAGTGGGTGGAAGCATGTAAAGGGCTAGCTATTGCTGTTATTAAAAGTATTTGGAATAATTTAGCTCCTTCCAAAGTACAATTTTTGAGTTGGTTAGCTTGGAAAGGTAGGATCAAATCCTTAGAGTTTTTGCAAAGGATTGGTGTGTTGAGTTCAAATGTCAATATTCTATGTGTGTTTTGTAAATCTGATGTGGAGTCTTTGAACCATGTTCTACTTCACTGTCCTATGGTCTGGAGAATATGGGCTAATATTGTGCATTGGTGGAACTTGAGCTGGGTTATTCCTGGTTCAGTGGAGGAATTATTACATTGGTGGTCAGGTACAAACATGAAGAAAAAGGTGAAGGAGATCTGGAAAACAATCCCATTAGCAGTTATGTGGTCAGTGTGGAAAATTAAGAATGAGTGCTTATTTAATGAGACACAACCAGATTTGGATGAGTTGGTAAAGGTTAGAGTTGCTATATGGGCTTCTTATTTTTTGAAAGAGTTTAAGTACTCAGTGCAAGATGTTATCTTTAATCTGAAGCAAGTCTGCTACTGTTTGTAGAAAGTATGACACAGGGAAATTGATGTTGTTGTCTTGGTGCACTGCTGCTAATTTGATGTTCTGGCTGTTGTTCTATTTTCTTTGTTCTTTTTCTGGTTTTTGGTATCCTACTGCTGTATGTTTTGGTGCACTGCTATATGGTTTGGTGCTGGTTTAGAGGAGATAATGCTGCTGTATTGTTGTTGATAATGCTGGTTTAGAGGAGATGATGCTGCTGTATTGTTGAGGCAAATAATGCTATACATTACTATTATCACCATCTTTTTTTCCTTCTACAAGCAATCAAGTCTGATGCTATATGTTGCTGTTGGTTCAATATTGCATTAGGAATGGGAGTTGAGCTATACATATGTCAGTTTTGTTTAATTGGTTGAATTCTTCATATGGGAGCAGTGTTCACTAGAAGCTATGTAGATGGCTGAGGGTGGACTGAGCATGGTTGGTACTGTGATGGTCTATGGTGTACTCTGTTGTCTGTTATGAAGGTGTGCTCTGTGATGGTCTAGTGGTCTGATATGTTAGTCTATTTTTGTTCTGTTTGATATGGTGTCTGCTAAGCCCTGCTAGTGCTCTGCTATTGATGTCTGAGTCAGGCTAAGTTTGGGTGTTGGTCTATTTTTTAGTGGTCTGATATGGTGTCTAAGTCAGCATTGGCGATGGCATGGTTGCTGCTAGATGTTTGCTGTTGTTTTTTGGGTGTTTTGCTTCTTGGCTGCTCAGCTATGCTCAGGCTGCAAATCTTGTTGGTTGATGTTAGACTGATGCTTAGGTAATGGTCTGATTTGTTGGTCTACTAAGCTCTGCTAATGGTCTGTTATGTGAGTCTTTTTTTGTTCTGTTTGATATGGTGTTTGCTAAGCTCTGCTACTGCTCTGCTATTGGTGATTGGTATAGTGTCTGAGTCAGGCTGCATGGTTGATGCTGGACTGATATGCTTAGGTAGTGGTCTGATATGTTGGTCTGCTAAGCTCTGCTAGTGGTCTGTTTTGTTGGTATTTTTTTTGTTATGTTTGATATGGTGTCTGCTAAGTTCTGTTAGTGCTCTACTATTGGAATGCTTGCTTTGGTTACTCAGCTAGCAGCAGTAGTGGTATGATGCCTGAGTTTGCTTGCTCAACAGGGGTTTTTGGTCTGTTTTCTCGTTGGTTTCTCACTAACTCTGGGAGTGCTAGCAAATACCAAAATGGGCTTTTTGGTGCCAACCTTATTGGGATGATTTAGCTCATTGTGATGCTTTTGCACTTTCCTTTTCTTCATTGATGTACTTTGTTTTGTACTTTGTACTTAATCTTACATCAATAAAGTTTCTTTTTTTGCCAAAAAAAAAAAAAAAAAAAGTATATAACTTTTTTAATTAAATGCGTGATTCACACTACTCAAAAACTAAAATGAAAAAAAAAAAAATTTTGAGGTATATTTTATCAAGTCTTTGAAATATTGATGCCTTGGTAGATTTTGTTAGAAATGGTTGGGAAAATTCTAGGTAAAACCAGAATTTTTTCCTAAATTTGGTCTATTTTTTAGGTGGGACCCGAGCGTCGATTTTCGCAGGTCAAAGTGGTAACGTGTTCTATGCTGCGTTGTAATTTACGTGGTATATTTGGTTGCTCAAAACCATTATCGAGTGAATGGAAAATTGAAACCAAAGTGTGCTCCATAAAAATGGAGTTTTGGTGAAAAATCCTTAAAGGATGAAAAATGGCTTGTCCCATATTGATTTGATGGGAAGTTTTAAGTGAGTTTATAAGGCATGGGATTGGAACTTGGGGTGTGCCCCAAGGGGTACCCAAGTTTTGTAGAGAGGAAGGTTATGGACAAAATGCACTAAACCCATTGGACCAAAAAATCACCACACGCGCGCGTCGCCGTCCGATCGGGCGAGCTGGGCCTGGGCTTGGGCTTAGGCGCTGGTGTGTTGTTGGGTTGGGCTTGTTCGGCCCAATACTAATCTTTTTGGGCGAAAAATATTTGGATTTAAATTTATTTTTTGAAATAAAATATGTGCAACTGTCTAGAATTGAAATTAATTCCGGAATTAAACTATTCTAGTTTTTTTGTTACCCCAACACCCCTATCCAAAACTATGTTCAAGTACCAATAAATCATGGAGAAAAAGGGGAAAAATTTAACGGTACTGAGTTTAAGAGATGGTAGCAGAAGATGCTGTTCTATCTTACAACTCTAAATTTGGCCTGGTTCCTCCATGAAGAGGCTCCAGCACTTAAAGAGGGTGAAAGTGATCGACAAGTTGTTGCCGAAATAGATGCTTGGAAACATTCAGATTTTCTATGCAGAAACTACATCCTCAATGGCCTTGACAACATGCTGTATAATGTTTATAGCCCTCTGAAGTCAGCAAAAGAATTATGGGATTCTTTGGAGAAGAAATACAAGGAGTGTATACACTAAGTGTGTTCGTTGAACAAATAAATTGTAGTGCTGCATTTATTTGTTGATTGATCATTTTATCCTGGGGAATAGACGTCCACATTCTGAAAGCACCGTGGAGAGGACGAATCTGTCTTAAGGACACAGTGTCGAACACTGAACTTGATCAGATTATTATTTGAAGAAATTAATCAATACCCAAACAGAATTGATTTATTTAAGTACAGTAAAGATTATCCAACAGATTTTGGGTAATAAACTAAATAATTAAGTCACTTCTAATTATTCTACATGTTCAAAAAAAAAATCGAAATTTGGATACTTGGACAAGAAAAAGTAAGTATAAGTGCAAAAAATAGAAGATTCTTTCATGACTTGAACATTGGTTACTAAAACTTGTATTTTAGTAGCCAAAACTTTCCCGCGGCAACATATTTTTTGGTTTCTAAATTTGTCGCCCAAATAATGATTTTTGACAAAATATGTGAGCTGCCAATAATGATTTCCAACAGTATATTTTTTTTGTAATTAATATTTGATTTATTAGAATAAAGGTAAAATAAAAGAGTTATTTTATCAAAATACCAATACTTATGTTTAGGTTTGTTTTGACAACATCAAATAGTAATAAAAAAAATCAAAAAATCACTAAAAATCAATCCCTTTCCTCTCTACTTCTTGTATTTTTTTCGTAAAAAATTAAAAAATCATTCTAAACATATTAATTTTTTTCACCTCATATTTTAGTCAAAAAGACAAAAAATTACTAAAATAACCGGTATTGAGAGACTTTTAATCAGATTGGAGATTGCCCCACAAACCTAACTATCGCACGGTACAAACAAGGTTTTGCCGGCTGGCAATAAGTTGAGGGATTCAATGACAATGATGCCACCCCTTACTATAGAAGCCCTGATAGAAGGAGTGCATCAACACATCCGGGTAGAGGAAGATGAGGCGCGTACCAAGGAAGAGTCCGGCATAACAGCGATACCAGAAAAAAAAAAAAAAAAAAAAAGCCTTTGGCAAGAGTTAACACGGTTGACAAGTAGACCGACCGCGCAAAAGTCTTTGCTCGACTGGGGGACAATTAAGAAGGTTGGCAGGAATAACCAATATTTTGTTCTCTTCAGGCGAGATCAGGATCTAGGCTGAAGAAGGTTGGCAGAAATAACCAACATTTTGTTCTCTTCAGGCGAGATCAGGATCTAGGCTGAAAAGGGTTGGCCAGAATAACCAACATTTTATTCTCTTCAGTCGAGATCAGGATCTAGGCTGAAAAGGATTGGCCGGAATAACCAACATTTTGTTCTCTTCAGTCGAGATCGGGATCTAGACTGAAGAGGGTTGGCTGGAATAACCAACATTTTGTTCTCTTCAGCCGAGATCAGGATCTAGGCTGAAGAGGGTTGACAGGAATAACCAACATTTTGTTCTCTTCAGCTGAGATCAGGATCTAGGTTGAAGAGGGTTGGCAGGAATAACCAACATTTTGTTCTCTTTAGCCGAGATCAGGATCTAGGCTGAAGAGGGTTGGCAGGAATAACCAACAATTTCTCTTCCTCTAGCCGAGATAAGGATCTAGGCTCAGGAAGGTTAGCGGGTTTGACCAACAAATTTTTCATTCTTCAGCCGAGATAAGGATTACGGCTCAAGAAGGTTGGCAGGATTAGGTAAGGCCAAGCTAATTAATTCGGCTTGACGTGCAGTCGGAATGATGCAAAACATTGAAAAAGAAACACGGTAACCAAGCAAAGAGATCGAAAATTTTCATCAATTGGGCGATGATTACAAAAGGTAGAACATATAGCCCGGTTACACAGAAAGAACGTCTTCTCATGTGATTGCGAACTCAAAGGTTTTAAATGTTGAAGACAAAACAGTGGGCCCTTTTTCAAAAATTTTTGGGCAAAGTGAAACAGCTGGCATAGTACGACGGGGCAATCGACGTGTCTTGGGAAGGACATGATGTCAGACTTTTTTGGGGCGACAGGCCGTGCGACCAGCACAATTTCAGGATGCCGAACAGGCTTTAGTTCAGCTGGAATCATAGTTTTATCTCGGCTGGAATCGTTGTTTCAATACGGTTAGACTTCGGTAGCTCGGCTGAAAGTCAATAATCCCAAACATGTTTCGCAGATGAAATTTAGGGGCAATTGAGAGGGTAATTTGTGAACAAATTGGGTTGAGTTAGGAAAAGTCTTCTTTGGAAGTTAGGCTGCGCAATGGGCCGAGATAAGAGCTGATGTAGCTCGGTTTTGGGCTAAGAAGACACTAGGTCGGCCAGAGCTGGGTTGCTAGGGCTTGGACCTAGCTATCTGAAGGTAGTCTTTTATCAGACCGAGATGTTGTCAATGGAGAGGGCCGAGCTATGTGTAACTCGGCAAGGTGTAATCCAGTAAATCGACTTTTAATCACACGTCCCGAACGACAGGGGACCGAGATAAGGCAGCTCGGTCAGGAATGCATATCCGAGCATAAGGGAGTGGCCATCTTACTTGGCAAGCAGTAAGTAAGGAGTTATCAGAATGTGCATTATCCTTGGGAATGTAATTTCTAGGAGGACTCTACTAAGGAGAGTAGAGTCCTACTAGGATTGTGCAAACCATCTCACTTGGTTAGTAGTGAGTAGGGTGTGTAATTCTTAGGACTCTGCTAAGGAGAGTAGAGTCCTACTAAGATTGTGGAAACCATCTCACTTGGTTGGTAGTGAGTAGGGTGTGTGATTCCTAGGACTCTTATAAGGAGAGTTGGAATCCTACTAGGATTGGGCCAGGCAGAATCTATAAAAGCTCATAGCAGGAACTATATATAGGTATCCCAATTCTTACTCTAGAATACACAGAGTTTATTGTCTATTGTCTAGTTGCTGACTTAGGTATCGGAGGGGTTTCCGGCACACACCCGCCGGCTAGCTCGCATTTTTGTTTTCAGGTGGCAAAGCGACGACATTTGGAGAATTGCAAACTTGATCAACAGGATTATACGAGAAGATTATTTCGTGCTCGTGCATTCTCAAACCAACCCTATTTCAGTAAAAAGGAAATGAATGTACATTGTAAATAAAATCACTATTTACCAATTTAAAAAAATAATCATTTCATTAGAGCGCAAAAGAATAATCATTCTATTTTTTGTTTAAAACCATTTTGACGAACCAATCATTATTTTATAATGTATTTAGATCATAAATTTAGATAAAAATTTGTGAAAAGAAAGAGAAAAAACTAGCGAACTGTAACTATATTTTACTCTTTTTTTATTTTAAATTTTTACTTAAATTTATAATCCAAACGCCAGTATTAAGTTACACCGACATCCCACAAGTTTGTTTCTAGAGAACCTTGATGTGAGCGAGCGGGGGCCTATATGTCGGGCTAACCCAACATACATGTTCGCTTGCTGCTGGAATAATAAAGTATGGGTTCGATGACATCAATAATTAAAGGTCAAAAAAAAAAAAAAATCAATAATTAAGAATATTTCTCATACATTCGGTTGAGATTTTATTTTTTTTGTTAAAAAAATCGTTTTTCGTTATATAATTTTTTTTTATAAATATCTTTATTTGGGCCTAAAAAGTGAATTTAAAACAATAACTTAGGACCCATTCCACTTTTTCACTAACAAAAGAAAGTATTCATCAGTTTTTTAGCGACAAGTTTTTTTTTTTTTTTTTTTTTAATGTGTTTTTTAGAAACAAGTTTAAGCCAAAAAAAAAAATAGTAAAAAATAATTGTGAAACCATCTGATTGTATTACTGTATATCTACCTTTCATCAAACCAAATTATCTTATTATGTTCTCTCCGATTATTTTTAGTTAAATACTTTTATCATTTTACGAAATCACGAATATATTTATTTTTTAAAACAATATATTTTGAATCAACAAAATATACATCAGAGTGTGGTAACACCTGAAGATATTGTATATCAAACAATACTGCGTAAGATTTGATCTTTTTCAAGCCTTCCACAAGATTTGATTCTTGTTGGCATGCAATCAAATATAATATTAAAAAATAATAAATAAATAAATAAAATCAAGATGACATATACCGTGGGAGGATAAAAGTTGTAGAACTGACACTATGGAGTTTTGTAAGTTCTTCGGTTGTAGCAATAAAAACAATCACTAGTCTAGTATGTCTTACTGTATATATCTATACTAGTTTGTCTAGTTTGTAAAACAATTATTTGTCTTTTTTTTCTTTGTTTTTTTTCAATAATTCATTGAGTGTCCAAAATATGAAAGTTTACCGAGTCGAATATACAGCACACAAAAATGACTCAACCATCAGGCCATTATTGTTTTGGCAACTTATTAAAATAGTTAAAAAATCAAAAGTTGTTACTAAAAAGTCAATTCTTCTCTCTACTTTTCAGCATCTTATCACTAAAAACTTAACTTTTCTCTCTATTTTTTTACACGTATTTTCATAAAAAACTAAAAATCAACTAAAATAATTAGTTCCCAAAACAACCCCACGTGTCTATCGCTTAAGGCCTCTAAATTGAAAAAAAAAAATTTATTGTTGAAGTCTTCATTGAACACTAAATAATTCATCTTGCTACCCATTTTTTTGTGCGCACCAATATTAAAATGAGATCTTGTCCTACTTAGACAATAAATTTTTTTTCTATTACATTATATTGATATGTGTACTTTTTTAGCTAATTACAATAAAAATAAGAGATACTTAAACATTTAATAATGTTTGGACACGTATAGTTTTTAGCAAGATTTTTTATAAAATTTTAATGCATGTAACATTGTTCAATAAAAAATTCTAAAGGCAGATAATCGGATATAAATCTATCATATTGGGTGGAATTCACCACGTGTGTAGTTCCAACACTATGGTCCCGTTTGGTGTAACTGTTAAAACAGCTTATAGATTATACCTTAACAGATTATAGATTATGACTTTAATCAGAAGTTGTTAATCTGTTTGGTGTAGATGTAGGATTATAGATTTAAGTTGCTGAGTAGTGTTTGTTAAATAAGCTGTGAAATAGTTTTTTCAATTAATTTTTATTTTTTATTTGTCTACATTTCTCATAAAAAATAATAATAATAATCTATAGTCCATTTGAGTCTTTTTCTATTTTTAAAAAAATAAAAAATAAAAAAATTTAAGAGTATAACCATAAATTAACATGTCCACAGCAGAAGCTGATAATCAGAAGCAAGGGGTGAACAGCTTCTCAGAATCAGCTTTTTTGAGTTAAAATAAACTGTTAGAATCAGAAGCTGTTTGAAATAAGTTTAACTCCAAAATAACTTTTTCAAAGCTAAAAGCCATAAGTTAGCTCTGAAAAGCTGAAATAAACACCCCCTATCTATGACAGGACTGTGTATGCTTTCGTAATCTGATTTTGTACATGTAGATATGCAATCAATTTGTTGGGCATATGGGCTAGGCCCAATAAGGCAGATCAAAGAGTAAGGAATGATGAATGTTTCAAAATTTCAAGTTAGCCTATAACTAAAAGGTCCACGGGCTTAGAAGGCCTTACACTGATCTAAGGGCGGGCTTGGTTACTCTAGTTTGGGCTCACAAACAAAACTCCCAAACAGCCTTGAACCATTGTTTTACACTATTTTTATGAGCAATTTACATATAATTATATATCAAAAAGTTGATCAAACACTCATGGATATGATACCTACACTTATGTGAGTGTTTAATACAAATTTTGATGAAACATGTAGGGGTTATAACACTTACTAATTTTTTTAATATATGGAGTTATATATATACTTGTAAAAGTTAAAAAATAAAATAAAATTATATAAGTGTTAATATAGACACGTGACACAATTATTATGGTCGTAAAGCAGTGGTCAAACTTCATTAGCCACTTTGCTATGTTGCATCACAACTTTCAAACAAAATGTTGAAATCATTAGAAAATGAATAAATAAAATCAATAAAAGTGGATTAATCCTTTTTGACAACTTGAAGACAATCCAAAGAACAAGTTTGTTAAGATATGGCTCAAAAATTCAATTTTGATAACAAAATATGTTTTAATTATCCTCCAGGACCACAATGATCCAACCATCACCCACTTGTAATTGAGTGAACGTAACATTACTTTCATAAAAGAGTTTGACGAAAAATTATTAAGTGACTTTGAAGAACTGTATAGTAATAGTTATATCAATTATAAAATGTTATGCACTGCGTTATTTTCTTATTATCAATACAAAATTATAAATCTCACTCCTTTCACTAATTACAATATATACCACGTGATCACAATCCAAAACTACTAAGCCTCCGTTTGGAAGTGGGTTGGCTTTTTAATTTTTTTGACTATTTTAGTCTGGGCTAAAAAGCTTGTTTTGGAAAGGGCTTTTTAGCTTTTTGGCTTTTTTGACTTTTTTTGTGAGAGAAGAGTGTAATGATTATGGGTTGGATGTGATGTTTTGTTTGTTATGGCTAAAATAACCTATTTTATTTTTTGTGGCTAAAATAGCCAAAAAAGCCCAACCAACTTCTTCCCAAACGGTGCCTAAATAACTTCTCGAGTTTGACAGTTGGCAAAATTAGCATTTTTCTCCACCAACATGAACATTGGCCCCGTTTGGTAGAGTTGTGGGAAAGTGATTATAACTTATAACTTAACAGTTATAAACTGTGAACATAAGCTGATTTTTAACTTATAAATTAAGTTTCTCCTCCCCACTCAAAGAATAAGTTGATTTTTGACTTACAAAAAGGTATAAGCTGTATCGTTAAGCTGAACCAAACACATCAAAATAATTTAAATTAAGTTAAAAATTAAAATAAGTTGAAAATAAACCCTATCAAACAGGACCATTATAATGATAATTATTAATTAATTTTATGAATTATAAGCCACGTTAAATGTCTAACACACGTGCTTGCTTATTGGCTTTTACAATACCTTTCGTGCCCCTTTTTCCAACCTATTTTTGAAAGGCTCTTTTTTTTTTGGATTATAGTAATTTTTTTTCTCCCTTTCTTTTCTGAATCTTTTATTGCCACAGGAGTTAAGAGAATATTCTATATTATTATAAGTTTGTGAATAAATTTATCAACACACAAATCAATCAAAGAATTATATACAACTCTCGTTGGGGTTTAACTCTTTTAGTGAGTTTGGAGAATAGTTTTTTTTTTTTTTTTTGTATAAAAAAAGAGAATAATTGGTGTGCTCGAATTTTTTTTAGTAGTTTTTTTTTATTTTTTTTCTTTGTTTATTTTATTGTTTTAACTTAAAAATCAAATTTTCAAACAAGGCTGAAATATGTATGAATAGGCAAGATTTTATAAAAACTGATTTTATTAATAAATTTTGTAAATTTTTATTTATAAATATGTATTGTGTGTTTTATATTGTGTTTAATTTTTATATTTATAAGTTTATGGCATTATTTTTGGACAATGGATTGAGCACCCTTCCCTGTGAAATTTACAACAATATTATATATATACCATGTTTTTCATTGTAAGTGTCACGACCCAAATCCGCCCCTGTAGGTTTGGCACTGTAACCGGCCAGTAATCCGTAGATTACCAAAAACCTCTGAACAGATTAGCAAATAATAAAGGGGCTGCAGAAGCAATAATAAAAAATAGACAAGGTCCAATGAGCTGTGATAACGTACATGGGACAGAACACTTCAAAATTTATATATATACATAAGCATGCCAGTCAAGGATACCAATATTTATAAAGTATTATATCCCAAGACTTGTCCTTACAAAACACATACAAAGACTAGCATGAATACAAAAACAGCCATAACATTAGACTTCGACCGGAACCTCCGCGGGAGGCGCAGCAGTTGGCTGACAAAACAGACAGAAGGCCGTCAACTCTGGCTTTGGTCGTGTACCGGCTCACCTACATACATAATATAAACTGTGAGTGAAAGCCCAGTGAATAATAATAGAGTAAAGGGTTTCAATGAATGAATTCGTACAGATTCAAAAATCATATTTCAGTTCATATCAAAATTATAGTTTGTCCAGATCATATACAGACAGAAATCATAAGTCATGATTAAGCTTACGTGATACATCCATTAGCATAAACAGAACATAACAGAATGTATACACGTAAGGTTACAAATAACCAGTTCCATAAAGGAACCTCCGGATTCGGGTAACAGAACAGAACAGAAGCTAAGCCCCCGTGACAGGGCCTCTGGTACGAGTAACAGAGTACAGACAGAAATAAGCTCCGTAAAGGAACCTCCGATACCGGGTAACAACTAATAGATATCACATGATGCTAAGGATGTCACGAATACATATCAAAAATTGAACAATCATTCATTGTACAGAACATATTATTTCGGAAAACAGATCTTGTTTTATCACACAGAAAGTAGATTTAGTTTGAACATAACTTTACTAAATTATTACTCACAGTTGGCCTTGAAACAAACAGACGGAGCAGGTTAGTCAGACAGGGTGCGGCACGTGACCTACATAACACATAGCAGATACAAACTTGAAACACACGTTCTAATTGTACAAAACTTATGTCGTTGGTTCTTAGTGTGTTTCTAACCTGAAATCCTCACTATAGAGTCTTAAACATGGCCTAGGAATGCCTAGGATGGAATGAGGATGCAAAGATGCCTTGGAAAACATTTCTCAAATTTTGCTGAAGATAAGGTCCACGCTTGAGCGTGGCTTTCCCCGCTCGAGCAGACAAAAAGAAGCCCCGCTCGAGCGTGGACTTCCCCGCTCGAGTGGACTGCGAACTTATGAAAAAATGCTTGATGCAAGAAATTCACGCTCGACAGGCGTTCGACCTCCGCTCGAGCGTATGACATAGACCTTCGCTCGAGCGTGGCTTTCCCCGCTCGAGCGGGCTACAAAACACACAGATTTCTGGGTATACGCATTTCAGGCTCAAGCGTGACTCTCGCCGCTCGAGCGGAAGTGCATGTACTCAGGCTTCACGCTCAAGCGTGAAAGTCCCCGCTCGAGCGTGGGTCAAATTTCTAGAAAATCCAGATTGACCTCCAAACATGAAACTCGACCTCTAACCAACCAAAACTCATTTTTCTGGGCCAAATCTTTGGAAAACACTAGTAAACTCAAAGTCTAAGATGTTTCAAAGATCAATTTGTAAAATCAAAGCCCAAGGGTGAGTCAATTAAACACAATTTCAAATAAAGTATCAAGAACATAACTTAAATGTAACATGCATGAATTCTCAAGACTCCTAATGCTCCAAAACATGATCCAAAACAAGATTAAGCTCAAGAATAGGATGAATTCATGGACTAAAACCAAAAGGTGGACATGCATGTGGAAGTTCACGAAGAACAACTCCAAAATCCAAGAATATGTGCATGCATGCATGAATTCACTCTCAAATCCAACTCTTAAAACCAATTCTAGACTTTAAACTCTAATCTTCCAAGAGCCATGCAAGAATTAAACTTAAATGCACAATTGAAAGGAGAATCTCCTACCTTAAGCCTTGAATTCCAAGCCTAGAAGCTCAAATATGCAAGCTACTCTTCAATTCTCCTAAACTCCAAGCCAAATCTCTAGATGAATCCTATTTTCTCCTAGCTCTCTCTCTCTAGTCGGTTTTGACAAGGAAATTAGCTGAGGAAATATGTTTCAAAGTGCAATAAGGTTGGTCTCCAAATCAAGCCACTAAGTGGCATAATGGTAGATAAGTCCAACTAATGTAATTTAGCTTTATTTAATCATACCAAATCAAATTTTAATTAAATCTACTCTAAAGTCACATAAATTCCAATTATCACATAGCACTAATCAATTTTGAAATCGGGCACCGATAAGGTTTTCAATTTGCAGTTTTAAACATAAAACACGAACAGATCATTTTAAGGCAAACAGATAAAAACACTAAGATAATGCAATACATATGCAATTTAATTCCGGATTCCTTCTAAATTACTGTTAGGCATAATTAATCATGGCTTAACATTAATCGGAGGTCGGGGTTATTACAGTCTTCCCCCCTTAAAAGAGTTTGGTTTTCCAAACTCGAATTACCTTCATTCGAAATCAACATTGGGTCAAATGAGAATAAATCCGGATATCTCTTCATCATGTCTTCCTTGGTTTCCCAAGTTGCATAGGTTCCTCCGTGGTTTTGCCAATTAACTTTTACCAACGGTATCTCTTTATTTCTTAACTTTTTGATCCGGCGATTCACGATCTGGATAGGTCTTTCCTCATAGGTGTAGTCATCTTTCAAAAGCACATGTGTCGGTTCAATGACGTGGAGTGGATCTCTCAAATATTCCCGAAGAGTCGATACATGAAAGACGTTGTGCATATGTTCCATTACTGGAGGTAAGGCTACCCGATATGATACTGGATTGATCATTTCGAGGACTTCATAAGGTCCAACATACCTTGGCGCCAATTTTCCCTTAACACCAAACCGAGTTTGACCCTTCATCGGGGTCACCTTTATAAACACGTGGTCCCCAACTTCATATTCCCTTTCTTTTCTTCGAACATCGGCATAGCTTTTCTGCCGACTCTGTGCAATTTTCAGGCGCTGCTGTATCAGTTTCACTTTCTCGGTTGTTTCTTGCACAAGTTTCGGTCCCAACAAAGGTCTATCACCTACTTCAGCCCAACATATCGGAGAACGACATTTTCTTCCATACAAAGCTTCGTAAGGAGCCATTCCAATGCTTGAATGGTAACTGTTATTGTACACAAATTCAACTAATGGCAAGTAGGTCTCCCAATTCCCTTGGAGATCTAACACACACATTCTGAGCATATCCTCCAGAGTTTGGTTTGTTCGTTCAGTTTGGCCATCTGTCTGTGGGTGATAGGCACTATTCAGCCTCAATTCAGTCCCCAAAGCCTGTTGCAAACTCTGACAAAATCTTGATACAAACTTTGAGTCCTTGTCAGACACAATAGACACTGGCACTCTATGCAATCTCACAATTTCAGTCATATAGATATTGGCCAATTTATCAGCGTTATAAATAGTTTTGACAGGTAGAAAATGGGCAGACTTAGTTAAACGGTCAACTATAACCCAGATAGAGTCCATACCTCGAGAAGAACGAGGCAATCCCACAATGAAGTCCATGGTAATGTGCTCCCATTTCCATTCCGGTATTGGGAGTGGTTGTAACAAACCAGCGGGTCGTTGGTGTTCAGCTTTAACTTGTTGGCACTGTAGACATCTAGCCACGAAATCAGCAATACCCTTTTTCATTCCAGGCCACCAAAAATTCTGTTTCAAATTATGATACATCTTCGTGTTCCCCGGATGCATAGCAAATTTATTACTGTGAGCTTCGGTCATAACACGTTTCCTCAAATCATAACAATTGGACACACAAAGACGGTTTTGAAATTTTAGCACATTATTCTCAAACACAAATCCTGGCCTCCGCTTTGAATCAAATTCCTCCGTGATCTTTTTCAAGTATTCATCCTTGCACTGTTTCTGTTTGATCTCGTCAAGAATTGTAGGTTAAGCGGCAATAGCAGTTAATAGCCCATCTTGTTCTAGGTCAGTCAACAATTCTTTTCGGTTGGATAACAAACATGACAAATTCGCACTGAATTTTCGGCTCAAGGCATCTGCTACGGTATTAACCTTTCCTGGATAATACAAGATTTGCAAATCATAATCCTTGATTAACTCTAACCATCGCCTCTGCCTCATATTCAATTCCTTTTGGGTGAAGAAATATTTTAGGCTTTTATGATCGGTATCCACCTCACAAGTTACCCCATACAAATAGTGACGCCATATTTTCAAAGCAAACACCACAACCGCTAATTCAAATTCATGTGTTGGGTAATTCTTTTCATGAGGTCGAAGTTGTCTAAAAGCATAGGCAATCACCCTTCCGTTTTGCATTAGTACACACCCCAAGCCATTATAGTAAGCATCACTGTACACTTGAAACCCATCAGTACCATTAGGCAAGGTTAAGATTGGTGCAGTCACTAACCTGGTTTTCAACTCTCGGAAAGCTGCCTCTCTTTGTTCATTCCAGTCAAATGGCACATTTTTCTGAGTTAACTGAGTCAATGGCATGGCAAGCTTAGAAAAGTCTTTCACAAACCTCCGGTAGTAACCTGCAAGTCCTAGAAAGCTTCGGACTTCTGTCACATTTGTTGGTCTAAGACAATCCACAACGGCTTCAATTTTCTGAGGGTTAACAGAAACTCTATCCTTGTTGATTACATGTCCCAAAAATGCCACATTGTCAAGCCAGAATTCATACTTGGACAATTTAGCATACAACATTTTCTCTCCAAGATCTGCAAGGTAGTTCTCAGATGGTTCTCATGTTCTTTCCTGTCTTTAGAATAAATCAAAATGTCATCAATAAATACAACAATGAATTCATCCAGATATGATTTAAACACCCTATTCATTAGATCCATGAAAGCTGCATGTGCATTGGTCATCCCAAACGGCATTACTAAAAATTCATAATGTCCATATCTAGTTCGGAATGTGGTTTTCTCTATGTCCTCAGCTCTAACCTTTAATTAATAATACCCGGACCTGAGGTCAATTTTGGAAACACTTGGGCACCCTGAAGTTGATCAAACAAGTCATCTATTCGGGGCAGAGGGTATTTATTCTTGATAGTCACTTTGTTCAGTTCTCGGTAGTCTATACACATTCTCAAAGATCCATAATTCTTTTTAACAAACAAAATTGGAGCACCCCAAGGCGAAGTACTCGGATGGATAAATTTCTTATCTAACAGTTCCTGAAGTTGGGTTTTCAATTCTTTCAATTCAGAGGTGGACATTCTATAGGGAGTCTTGGAAATAGGTTGTGTCCCCAGAAACACCTCAACAGTGAATTCAAATTCTCTATCTACTAAGTCCCTAGGTCAGTCAGTCGGAAACACATCGGAAAATTCACAAGCAACAGGGATTGTTTCTACAGTAACACTGTCAGATAGTGCAGTTAGTATACAACACAGATAACCTCTACATCCCTTCCTAAGGAGTTTTACAGATTTCATAGTCGAAATCAAATATGGGGGAGGAATTACCTCATTCCCAATAAAAGTAAATTCAGGCATACCCGGTGGTCTAAACATAACAATTTTATTCGCACAGTCAATGATAGCGCAGTATTTAGTCAACCAGTCCATCCCAAAAATATAATCAAAATGATTAATGTCCAAGGGTAGTAAGTCCACATATAACATCATATAGCCAATCATAACATCACATGCTGGATAAATATGAGTGCACACCATAGAATCCCCAGACGGCGTAGATACAGATAACACATATGTCATAAGTTCTAATGGTCTAGTCAATTTTCGAGAGAAAGCACACGATACAAAGGAATGTGTAGAACCAGAATCTATTAGTATACATGCATTTTGAGAACATATAGAGAGTGTACCTAACACCACAGTATAGGTGTTCGGTACGTCACCGGGCACTAAGGCAAACACTCGGCCTTGTCTCAGAGGTTCTTTCCCAGTATTGGCTTTGGCATTGGTTTTGGCCACAAAAGCGGATCCCACTGAACTTGCTGCAAGACGGCTAGTAGTCTTAGACCTGAGCGGGCAATCTTCACTACATTATTTGGCTGGCCACACTGGAAACAAGCACCGGACGCTCGGTAGCACACACCCTTGTGCCTTTTTCCACAATCAGAACAGACCGGAATAAACCCACTACTCTAACTCGAGCTGTTCGAAGTCCTTGTGTTTTGTTTCTTACTAACAAAGGACGGGCTCTTTTTAAAACCAAACCCGGATCTTTTTCCTCTCCACTCAGTAGTTGTAGTTGCTGGGGCTTTACCTTGTTTCATGACGGCTATGGTGGCCTCTGCCATTAAGGATCAGTCTAACACTTCCACATAAGTAGGTAATTTCAGGACGCCTACCCGATCAAACACCTCTAAATCCAGTCCACCTTCAAACTTTCGTGCTTTCTTGTAATCAGTTTCCACCATATGTGGAGCAAACCGTGCTAATTCGGTGAATTTAGCTTCATATTCCGCCACAGACATTCTTCCCCGTTTGAGTTCCTGAAATTCAGACACCTTCCGATCCCTGAAGCATTACGGAAAATATTTATCATAAAAGATTGCATTGAACTGTGCCCATGTCATATTCCCATTGCCACTTCGAATCAGTAACCACCACCTACAGGTTTCATCTTTCAGAGTGTACGTGGCTAGGAGGACTTTCTGAGTTTCAGAACAAGGAAATACTTCATATAACTTTTCCATCTCAAGCAACCACGTCTCAGCTTTCAAAGGTTCAATTCCACCATAGAACGTTGGCGGTTTCATTTTCATAAATTTTTGTGTCAGATTGATGATGTCGGTATTATATGCCTCGGCTTATGCCGGTGGAGGTGGAGGGGGCAAAAGTTGTTGTCTCTGTTGTTGTGTCCAGGCTTCAGTCAACGTTGCTAACATCTGTTCCATTCGGCCCATGCGAGCCTCTGAAGATTCACTTTCACCACTTTCCCTTGCATTCTCCATCTTACTATACAGACATCAATGATAATAAACACAAGCATAATCTTATTCGTTTCCTTCAATTCATTTGATTCAAATGCACATTCAGTTTTTCACATTCAGTTGCATTACCTCACATTCACACATGCAGATGGAATGCCCCTAACTCTTACTAGGACATCCTAAGCTCATACAGACCCATGTGTGTTGTAGAACACGTGTTCTGATACCACTCTGTCACGACCCAAACCCGCCCCTATAGGTTTGGCACTGTAACCAGCCAGTAATCCGTGGATTACCAAAGGCCTCTGAATAGATTAGCAAATAATAAGGGGCTGCGGAAGCAATAATAAAAAATAGACAAGGTCCAATGAGCTGTGATAATGTACATGGGACAGAACACTTCAAAATTTATATATATACATAAGTATGCCAGTCAAGGACACCAATATTTACAAAGTATTACATCCCAAGACCTGTCCTTACAAAACACATATAGAGACTAGCATGAATACAAAAACAACCATAACATTAGACTTCGACCGGAACCTCCTCGGGAGGCGCAACAGTTGGCTAACAAAACAAACAGAAGGCCGTTAACTCTGGCCCTGGTCGTGTGCCAGCTCACCTACATACATAATATAAACTGTGAGCGAAAGCCCAGTGAATAATAATAGAGTAAAGGGTTTCAATGAATGAGTTCGTACAGATTCATAATTCATAATGCAGTTCATATTAAAATCATTGTTTGTCCAGATCATATACAGACAAAAATCATAAGTCATGATTAAGCTTACGTGATACATCCATTAGCATAAACAAAACAGAACAGAACGTATACACGTAAGGTTACGAATAACCAGTTCCATAAAGGAACCTCCGGATCCGGGTAACAGAACAGAACAGAAGCTGAGCCCCCATGACAGGGCCTCCAGTACGGGTAACAGAGTGCAGACAGAAATAAGTTCCGTAAAGGAACCTCCGATACCGGGTAACAGCTAACAGATATCACATGATGCTAAGGATGTCACGAATACATATCAAAAAATTGAATAATCATTCATTGCACAAAACATATCATTTCAAAAAACAGATCTTGTTTTATCACACAGAAAGTAGATTCAGTTTGAACATAACTTTACTAAATTATTACTCATAGTTGGCCTTGAAACAAACAGACGGAGTATGTTAGTCAGACAGGGCGCGGCACGTGACCTATATAACACATAATAGATACAAACTTGAAACACACGTTCTAATTGTACAAAACTTATGTCGTTGGTTCTTAGTGTGTTTCTAACCTTAAATCCTCACTATAGAGTCTTAAACATGGCCTAGGAATGCCTAAGATGGAATGAGGATGCAAAGATGCCTTGGAAAACATTTATCAAATTTTGCTGAAGATAAGGTCCACGCTCGAGCGTGGCTTTCCCCGCTCGAGCGGACAAAAAGAAGCCCCACTCGAGCGTGGACTTCCCCGCTCGAGTGGACTGCGAACTTATGAAAAAATGCTTGATGCAAGAAATTCACGCTTGACAGGCGCTCGACCCCCGCTCGAGCGTGTGACATAGACCCTCGCTCGAGCGTGGCTTCCCCCGCTCGAGCGGGCTGCAAAACACACAAACTTCTGGATATACGCATTTCACGCTCGAGCGTGACTCTCGCCGCTCGAGCGGAAGTGCATGTACTCAGGCTTCACGCTCAAGCGTGAAAGTCCCCGCTCGAGCGTGGGTCAAATTTCTGAAAAATCTAGATTGACCTCCAAACATGAAACTCGACCTCCAACCAACCAAAACTCATTTTTCTAGGCCAAATCTTTGGAAAACACTGGTAAACTCAAAGTCTAAGATGTTTCAAAGATCAATTTGTAAAATCAAAGCCCAATGGTGAGTCAATTAAACACAATTTCAAATAAAGTATCAGGAACATAACTTAAATGTAACATGCATGAATTCTCAAGACTTCTAATGCTCCAAAACAAGATTAAGCTCAAGAATAGGATGAATTCATGGACTAAAACAAAAATGTGGACATGCATGTGGAAGTTCATGAAAAACAACTCCAAAATCCAAGAATATGTGCATACATGCATGAATTCACTCTCAAATCCAACTCTTAAAACCAATTCTAGACTTTAAACTCTAATCTTCCAAGAACCATGCAAGAATTAAACTTAAATGCACAATTGAAAGGAGAATCTCCTACCTTAAGCCTTGAATTCCAAGCCTAGAAGCTGAAATATGCAAGCTATTCTTCAATTCTCCTAAGCTCCAAGCCAAATTTCTGGATGAATCCTATTTTCTCCTAGCTCTCTCTCTCTAGTCGGTTTTGACAAGGAAATTAGCTGAGGAAATATGTTTCAAAGTGTAATAAGGTTGGTCTCTAAATCAAACCACTAAGTGACATAATGGTAGATAAGTTCAACTAATGTAATTTAGCTTTATTTAATCATACCAAATCAAATTTTAATTAAATCTACCCTAAAGTCACATAAATTCCAATTATCACATAGCACTAATCAATTTCGAAATCGGGCGCCGATAAGGCTTTCAATTTGCATTTTAACACATAAAACACGAACAGATCATTTTATGGCAAACAGATAAAAACACTAAGATAATGCAATACATATGCAATTTAATTTCAGATTCTTTCTAAATTACTGTTAGGCATAAGTAATCATGGCTTAGCATTAATCGGAGGTCGGGGTTATTACAGTAAGGTTCTAGTGTCCCACCTCAGGAATGAGAGGAAGTTCCTGAGCTATAAAAGTAAAAATCTAAACCCTTATATAGCATTGAGGCCATTTCCCAGGTGGTAAGATCCCTAACAGAACTCCTCAGTTAAGTGTGCTTAGGCCGAAGTAGTTTTGGGATGAGTGATCCACTAGGAAGAACAAATCCGTGCAGGCATGGCCCAAAACGGACAATATCGATAGCTTGTGAAGGGTTGGGGCATTACAAATGGTATTAAAGCCGACTCTCCGGAGTACCAAGTGTGGGCCCCTGGCGTCTCTCGGTGCATGTGGGCGGGCTTGTGAGCTGACAGGCTACTATACGGGGACATGCTACCCCCTTCAGAGGGGTGGATTGTAAGGTCCTAGGGTCCTACATCAGGAATGGAAGGGGAGTTTCTAGGCTATAAAAGTAAAAATCTTGACCTTTATATAACATCGAGGCCTTTTCTCGGGTAGTGAGATCCCTAACAGAACTCCCTAGTTAAGCCTGCTTAGACTAGAGTAGTTTTGGGATAGGTGACCCATTGGAAATAACAAATCTGTGCAGGCATAGCTCAAAGCGGACAATATCGATAACGTGTGAAAGGTTGGCATTACATTCATAATCATTAATCTAACTAATTTTTTTGTATTGTTTAGTCTTGTTCCTTTATTTCTTTTATACTATAAGATATTTAAAAAGAATTATATAGTTGATGTTGAAGTGTGGAGAGGCACGCTATAATAATTATGGGTATTCATCTTAATTTGAGAGAGCGTATGGGCTTAGTAGGCTTATTTTGAGATTTATTTTGGTGATCCGTAACTTTAACTTTTTAGGACTTGTTAAGTATAATTTTCATATAAAAAATCAAGATAATTGAACTTTAATAACTATATTTTTTAATCAAATTTGTATTACAAAAAATGAATAGTAATTCTTGAAATTATATTTTTCATTCATGTTTTAAAAATAAATATGATTCAAACATATAACTACCGATATCTAATCATCATGAGTTTTTATATAAATATTCTACTCAACGAGTTATAATGGTTTCGATCACTGAAATCGATCTCAAAATGGGCCTATCAAATCTAACCATTCTCTCAAATTAATATGATAACTTGAGAGAAACAAAATCCAATAATTATAACATCTTCTAATAACCTTGAAAATATTCAATGGATTGAATAGTGGTAGTTGCGGCCTTGAAAGGCAATTGAGAATTTATCCACATCACAGTAAAAATCTCTTTAACAAAACCTAGAAAGTTAAGTATACGTGGAGACCGAATATTACTGGGTTTTTTTAATTTTTAATTTTAAAAAATAACAAACATGGTGTGTACATGTGAGATTCGATTTTCACACAATTTGTATTTGCGTGTGGAAAGTAAGTTGAAATTGTTCAAAAGTTCAAAGTTATCTAGATTTATATTTTACCATATGATATTGTCACTAATGCATTAAAATAATGCATAAATGGTGAAGTGAGATAATTAAATCAAGGTGTTTTTTGTTAATTGTATCTTCTGGGTAGGAGGATGACGGCCATACAACTCCTTAAGTATTTACTAATGTTTTGCATTTTTTATGTAATTTTTCATATTGTATAATAGGTTTACCATTTTTTAATATAATAGACCTTAGGTATACATATGATGTTTATTAGAATTTTTTTTAAGGTTTCTGATATTAAGATTTTGTAAGATAAATGATATATAAAATTTTCATAGTAGTTAAGGTCCCTCAACATTTATACAGAGAAAATTCGGCTTAGAAAAATTTTGTCCCGACTCAGAGAAATTTCAATTTTTATAGGGAAATTTTTCTAATTTTCATACCAAAAAAATTTTAGAATTTTTTTGTGATCATACCAAAGAAATTTCGAAATTTCGATGAGTTGGGTGAAATGTCTCTGAGTCGAATTTTCTTTATGAAAATATTGAAGAACCTTAGCTAATAAAAAAAAATATCTTGGATCTCTCCAACTATCCAAAGTTTGAGAGGGATGTTTCACTAATTTTCCCTATTTATTATTGAAATACACAGAGGATGTAAAGAAAATGATATGATAAATAATTTTTTTAAGACTGTGTTTGGATCATGAATTTAAATAAAAATTTAAAAAGAAAATAACAAAACGTATAAAAAATATATAAAATATAATTATATTTCATTCACAATTCACTTACTTTTCGATTTCATTCCCTTAAAATCTCTACCCAAATTTTATAAATTAAACACTTCCTAACAAATAGTATTCAACAAAGTATTAAATTATTATACATTCCTCAACAATCTTTACTTTTCGATTTCATTCCCTTAAAATCTCTACCCAAATTTTATAAATTAAACACTTCCTAACAAATAGTATTCAACAAAGTATTAAATTATTATACATTCCTCAACAATCTCTATAACATACAAAAATTTTAAGAGATTACATTTTTTTTTAGAGTGCTGCTATTAGCACTTCATAAATTATTTTGAACCTCTAATTTTTAGCCTTTTTTTAATTATTATTACAATAATGACCTCAAATAAAATTACTACAAAGGACATCATTAATTTTGGGATATCACATCTCACAATTAAACCTACACACCCACTACATCATGAAATATGGTTTATGAAGGTACCCACCTCCATCACCACCCATCCATCTTCCCCAAATCCCATCTTCAAAATCTACCTACCCTCAAAATCTTGAAAATCATTTGACGACAATATTCTAGCAGTAACGATGGCAACCATTTGATTACCTACACTTCTCCAGCAATGACAATGAGTGAAAATTTGTCTGGCAATCACAACTCCATAAAACGAGAGAAGTACAACAATAAAAGTTTGAAAAATGCTTGGGAGCACTAATTAGTGCTCCCACTAATTAGGTGGCAGTGGGTCCTGCCATTAATGATGTGATATTTTGGTCTTGGAGTTGTATTTTTTTTTTAATGCATTAGTGCTATTAGTGGTGGTGTTTTTAGTGGGATGAATCATTGTTGTAAAAGTTTATAAGAGGTTCATAGGTTTGATGTTGTTCTTAACTAAGAGGAAATTAACATTGTAAGAATAAGTTTTTTGGAAAAAAAAAATGACAAAAATAATAAAATCTATTCATCATTTTTTCAAGACTGAACTCCCTGAACATATGACTGAAATTCGGAAATACAGGGCTGAACATTGTTTATTTGTTCGGGAATCGGTGACAATCATTTATTATTTGTTCGGAAACAAATAACCGAACATTATTCATAGGTTCAGACCTGTTTTACTGAGAAAATTAAACCAATTATTATAATTTTTTTCTGGAAGAGAATAAATTATTGTTAGAAAACTAAGGGTGTGTTTGGTTTGTGTTTTGAGATAAATTTTCAAAAAAAAATTTGGGGGTGAGTTTAGAAATTTTTTTAATTTGTTTGGTTGTATATTTTGAAAATAGTTTTGGAGTTTGGGAGTTTTAGATGATTTGATATTTTGTTGTAGTTGAATAGATGTGTGTGAGAGAAAAAAGTAATTGAGGAGGAGCGAGGAGCGAGAAAAAGTGATTGATTGCTGTATAAGAGAGAGAAAGTGATTTTAGAATTATTTTTTTTAAAAAAAAATTTTTCAAAAAAAAATTTGGGGGTGAGTTTAGAAATTTTTTTAATTTGTTTGGTTGTATATTTTGAAAATAGTTTTGGAGTTTGGGAGTTTTAGATGATTTGATATTTTGTTGTAGTTGAATAGATGTGTGTGAGAGAAAAAAGTAATTGAGGAGGAGCGATGAGAGAGAAAAAGTGATTGATTGCTGCATAAGAGAGAGAAAGTGATTTTAGAATTATTTTTTTTTAAAAAAAATTGAACCAAACAAAAATTTGAGAATTTTTCTTAAAATACAAACCAAACAAGTCCTAAGAAATTATGTGTGTGTATATATATATATATATATATAAAGAGAGAGAAAGCATACCAACTGTGACAATGATGGATGAGGTAGTAGAAATAGTAATCACCTTGCCTTCGTGGGCTTTGTTAGAGTTTTTTTTTTGGAAGTGGGGTTTTTTTTGGGTATAGAGAGCGTGCATTCAATAGGTGAAATATTTTCACAAGAATAATTTAGTATTATTTGGAGGGAAAATAAATTTTAAGAATTTCAAAATTTATAAGTAAGGGTCCAAAGAAATGTGAAGTCTAAAATAATTCATGGAGTGCTAATCAGTATGTTTAGTTTCAATTTTCTGAAAATTAAGTTTTTTATTTTTCGTATTTTTTTTAGTGAATATTTTTTAAATTTTAAGCATCGTTTTTTACTTTTTTAGATGTACCTTACTTAGATATATCTAAAAAGTAAAATATTTGTGAAAAAATATTTTAAAAAATTAATACATACATAAAAATATGAAAAATATATTGAATTTTTGTATTTTTTTTTATATTTTTGGTATTTAATGAATTTTTTAAAGATTTTCTTCACGAAAGTTATATTTTTTAAGTGTATTTATGTTATGTGTGTCTAAAAATTTTAAAAAAAATTGTTTAAAAATTTAAAAAATTCAGTAAAAACAGAAAATAAAGAAAAAAAAGTAAATTTTTTTGAAGAGTATTTTAAAAATGTTAACAGATCAATTTTTCCACGATGGTACGAATTATCACAAAAAATAATTTAAAAGTCAACAAAATAATATTTAATGATAAAATTTTAAAATGTGTTTTTTGAATTTTTTAGATTAAAATTTTTGAATATTGAGTTTTTTAGTTTTCATATATTTTTTTTATTTTTAGTAAATATTTTTAAAATTTAAACATTTTTTATACTTATTTAGATGTACTATATAAAAAATAAAACAATTATAAAAAAATATTTTAAAAATTAATAAATACATAAAAATGTACTGAATTTTCGTTTTTTTTTTGTATTTTTGATATTTAGTGAATTTTTTAAAAAAATTCACAATTTTTTTTTATTTTTTAAGTATATTTATGTTAGATAAATCTAAAAATTTTAAAAAATTATTTAAGGTATTAAAAAAATTAATAAAAACGAAATAACACAAAAAATAAAAAATTAAAATTTTCTGAAAAATATTTTTAAAAAAATCTAACTAAAGTGATAACTATTACAAATTATTTAATAATCTAAAAATAACATATCACATCATGTAGAAAGTATCTAATAATTTTCTGGTAATTCAACTGTTCACAGATAAATTGATTTGTCTCTTGATTGCTTTGGTTCAATGTTCCAGAGTGGAATCATAAGCTTTGCTTCAATTTTTTTTTCTTTTTTATTCATTTAAGGCAAGTGATAATGATTAAAAAGTGAGAAAGAAGACAAGCTAGCTCCAAGAGTACCCATTACTTCCAAAACCTTTGAAGCTAACTGCTCTGCCCTCTGCCCCTCAATCCGAGGCTATCACAACCAACCTTTTGCTGATTTCTAATCCTAAGCAAGCCCAGGCTCGATTTTCAAAAGACTCCATTTTTTTTTTTAAGCAAAGAGATAAAGAGAGAAAAAGATAGAGAAGACCCACCTTGGTTCTTGGATTTTAGGGCTTGAGAGGGAAGAACTTTGAGATTTGTGTAGAATTGCAGAGATTTGAGGTGGGTTCTGAGTTGGGTTTGTAGAGAAGCGTGGAGGGAGATCTGGGGAAACTTGAAAAGCTATGGAGCCTCCAAGTGGGTTTCGGGCTTCTTTGTGGAATTTCATATGTTTCTTGCCTTACTTTATTGGACTTCTTATTCTGGGTTTTATCAAAGGTACAGTTTCGATTCATCACTTGTTTTTTGCTTCTTCCTTGTTCTGCTGTGGGTTATCTTCTTTCCTCGTACTCTGCTGTGGTTAGGAACAAGTTCATTTAATCCACTATTTGTATCTTTCTTCTTATAATAATCAATGATTTATTGGGCTGGAATACAGTTTGAATTCTTTAGGTTGTGTTTGGATCTTGGTTTTTGAAAGGGATTCGGGTATGGAAAGGAAAAGTGAGGTGAAATGTGAAGGAAATATCAGCTCAATTTATGTCAATTTCCGTTTGTTTTTTCTTGCACTCCTCAAATCCATCTCCAAATCCGAAATCCAAACACAGCCTTAGTATCCATTATTTATTTCAATCGACTTTGTGGCTTGAGGTTGTATATGTATCCACTGGCTCTTGTATTGCTTTGGACAAAATGGTTCCTATTATGCCAACTAGTGGTTGTCCCGATATGTGCTATGAAATCTACAACCAAAGCAATTGAGAGATTTTTAGGGAAAATAAAATAAAAAAACTGAAGCAATTTTGTATGGCATAATTGCTGTTGTGAGCATTTTTGGAAATTACAAAGATTCACCAACTTGGTCGTGGGCCTTACATATTAGTGTAGATAGTACAGATGGTTCTTAACTCGCCATTAAACTGGGAATTAATTACCAAATGCGACAGTTAGTTCTATCCATATAAAGCAAAATAAAGGTACATATTAGAAAGGGTGTTCAAATTTTCTGTTTGAAGGTGAGGCATTGTCTATATACTGTAATAGGTTATATTCATTAGTATTGAGTCTGTGAAATGTGAATGCATCACTTTAGGAAGCACCAAGTACTGGGTAAACTTAGGAAATGTTTTCTGAGGGATAACTGTAATTCTGGATAAATGTGATTAGGGCTTATACCAATGTTTTATTTCAGGTATCATTCTCTGGCCGTTGATATGCCTTATTATGGGAATTGGAAACTCTGGTATAATTTTGGGTCTCTGGCCTGTACACATTATCTGGACAAACTATTCCATTTTAAGGTGCGTTGTTGGGCCTTCCACGTCCAGATGTCTTTCATTCACCCTGTTATCTTGTCTAACTTGTAGTAATTTCTTTCTCATTTTAATGCCAGAGCTAAGCGGTTTGTGCCACTCTTGAAGATTGTAATCTGCTTATTCATTTCTCCTATACTGATTTTGTGGCCAATCTTTGGCATTCTTGGAAGTATCGTTAGCGGTGCAGCATATGGCCTTCTTGCTCCGATGTTTGCCACTTTTAAAGCTGTTGGTGAAGGGAAGACCAATGAATTCTTCCACTGTCTTTATGTAAGTTTAAATGTCCTAACTATTAATGTTTCTAGTTTTCTATGTTCTTGGTCGCCTTCGTAACATAAATTTTCCATTCATGGTTCTGCAGGATGGAACCGTGGATACTGTCAAAGAGAGCTTTACTGTCGTCAGGGATGTTTGGGATGTATGTTTCCATTCCTACTTCTCCGCTATGGATGACCTACAGCATCAAGGGCCCAGAGACGTAAAATATTTTGAGATTAGGTATGTTTTTTGTGATTAATGTTTGGAACTTTTTTTTGACAACGTTGATTTGTTTCAGCCTATAAAACCTGAAGTAAAATCCTTTTTTCTCATAGTATCAAAATCCTGCTAATGAACGAAACAGGCCAGTGTTGGTAGATCCACCCCAATTCAAGTTGCTAGGCCAATAGGCTGCGTGGGGCGTTACAACCATGGTCCATAAAAGCTTTTTTTTTTTTTTTTTGAATTATTCTTTTCCTTTTTGTAGTTATAAATTACTATGGCCCTGTTTGGTAGAGCTGTGGGAAAGTACTTATAGCTTATGCCTCAACAGCTTATAGCTTATAACTTTCAACTTAAGCTGATTTCCAGCTTATTCTTAAAGCATCTCCTGCCTCACTCAAAGAATAAGCTGATTTCTGACTTCCAAAAAGTTATAAGCTATAAGCTATAAGCTAAATTAAACACATCAAAATAGCTTAAATTAAGCTGAAAGCTAAAATAAGCTGTAATTAAGCTCTGCCAAACAGGCACAATATCACAATTGGTACTTTTTACTTATAAGTTATATTGTACTTGTCAAGGGAAAGTTGTACTTCTGTTGTGATTAAGCTAAAAGATGGAGGCAAACAATGAGTGAAGACAGATTTGAAATTTAAAATCCCGTGTCCATATGCTTGCCTTTGTACTACATTGGTTTGGTCGGTAGTTGTACTTTTGTTTAACAGAACCATTTTTGCTAAATATTTTGCAGATTGCTCTATCTTCCCGGTGCTTTTCTACTTGGGCTTCTTGGTTTCTTGGTTGACTTTCCAGTGATCTCACTCATCGCCATTTGCAAAAGCCCTTACATGTTGTTCAAAGGGTGGCACCGCCTGTTTCATGACTGTATTGGTCGGGAAGGCCCCTTCTTGGAGACCATTTGTGTACCGTTCGCTGGTCTGGCGATCCTACTCTGGCCCTTGGCTGTTGCCGGGGCTGTATTGGGCTCCATGCTATCGAGTATCTTCTTAGGTGCTTATGCAGCAGTGGTTGTATATCAGGTTTAATTAATTACCTTTACTTCTACATTTTTTTATTCAGAACCATTGGTAAGCAGGTTCAATAACTGTCTAAATTCAGCAAAAATGATGAATTAGGCATGGTCAACTATTAATACAAAATGGACTAGTTTTGTGCTTGTCTAGCTTTCAAACACCTTTTAAGTAATGGTTTCCTAGTTTTCAATACTGGCCGCCTAGTATTTTTATCTGACATGAACCACGTAACGAAGATGCTCATGTACGTGCACCACATGTCATCTTTTTTTTGGGTGAATACACCATATGTCATCTTGATTCTTGTAGACACAGGCAAACCAACACATGCATCTTAAACTAACTTTCAGGGTAAGAAGCAGGAACACAGACACAAAACACAGATATGCTGACATACCAATTTTAAAGAATGGCAAAACACGACACTTTGCGCATGCAATATTAACACCCATGTGACTGTGCCATATTCCATTTAATCTTGAGCTGCTTTTTAAACCCATCTTTCTTCTAATATGCGATATTAGATGCTTTAAACCCATCTTTCTTCTAATATGGATCTCAAACTGCTTTTTAATTTATTGCTTTTGGTAATGGATTGCAGGAGTCCTCTTTATGGTTCGGGCTTTGCTATATTGTCGCTTCCTTGTCCATTTATGATGAGTACAGCAATGATGTTCTTGACATGCCTGAAGGATCCTGCTTTCCCAGGTTCTAATCACCACTCTAATTCCATGTTTCATATGTAGGAGGACCACCTGTTTCGTTTTATCAAATCTTTTTTATTTTTTATTTTCCTGAATTTCTGATTTTTTTAAACAGGCCTCAGTATCAAAAGAATGTTGTGTCGTCTGAAACCAGTTCTCGAGCAGTTTCTTTCTCGAGGCCCGACTCTTTCCGAAATCCTCCCTCTCGCACAGCGTCTATGCAGTATCCTATGGTTGAGTTGAAGGCACTCGAGGTATTTTGTTACTTTTCCATTTGACATCTCGAATGAGTTCACCGCTTTGTACTCATGTCACTGTCTTGGGAGCTAATCAAACTGAATACTTGAATGCTGCAGTTACTCGATAGCTTTTTTAAAGAGTGTCAACAACAAGGGGAACTAATGGTTTCTCAAGGACTAATAACCCTTAAGGACATCGAAGATGCTAAGTCTTTTAAAGACAGTGGCATAGTCATAAGCATCGGCTTACCAGCTTATGTCTTCCTCCAGACATTATTACGTTCTGCAAAAGCTAACTCTGCCGGTATATTGTTAAGTAAGTGAAATTAACACTTCTCCTCCTAGCATCACTTTGTCAGCCTTCTAGGCCACAATTGAGTAGGCAGAAGAAGGTTTTAAATATCAGCCGATATGTATTGTGATTTTGGACTTCCAATATCGATATTTGCCGATATACCGGCTTCACCGATATACCGGTTGATAGTGTTTGATATGGGCTGATATATGATTGTATTGCCGATACTAATATGCATCCCAATTCTCCTCCTAGCATCACTTTTTCTCCTCCTAAGCCACAATTGAGCAGGCAACAGAGGGTTCTAAGTGTTGCCAATACAAATTGTGATTTTAGACTTCCGATATCAATATTTAGGGGTTGTTTGGGATGACCTAAATAAGTGCACTTTTTGTCTTTTTACGAAAAGATGTGCAGAAAAGTAGAGAGGTGATGTGATGGAAAAAAGATAAAAAGATGGATTATTTTGTAGTAGCCAAACTTGGCCTTACTGATATATTGGCTAATACTATCCAATATCAGCTATGACCGTATTGCCGAAGCTGATACATATCCCGATATAGTTATTCAGAACCACAATACACGAAGCAGTGATTATACAAACTTATTTTTGGTCAATGCAGATGACAATGTAACTGAGATAACCAGCACAAACCGACCCAAAGATGTCTTCTTCGATTGGTTTTTTCAGCCGCTTCTGATCATCAAAGACCAAATCAAAGCGGAGAACCTGTTTGAGGCTGAAGAGGACTACCTAGGCAAATTGGTTATGTTCAGTGGGGATCCCGAAAGGATGAAAAATCCAAATATTGGCCCGCCACCTGAATCTGAGCGTAAGCGAGCTGAACTTGACGCGCTTGCTCGAAGGTAGTAATAAAAAAAATTCATTCTACTTATTAAAACGGAGCTTCTTCATTTCCCTTACCTAATAGCTTCTTGTTTTTACTTTTTTCTTTTTAAAAAAAATTTCCTTGAAGACTTCGAGGAATTACGAAGTCGATCTCTAGGTATCCAACGTTCAGGCGTCGTTTTGAGGATAGTATTAAGATGATGTCTGAAGAACTTGCCAAGAAAAATGGCATCAAATCGACATCTAATGGGCGGCAAAATTTTCCAAGGTCTAGGAGTACGTTTGCTCGGATATTTAGCCAGAGATCATTTAGAAGCAGAACAAGCAACCGAGGGTCTTATCGTCAAGAGTCTCAATCTGTTAGTGAAAGAAGAGAGGTGGAAAATGTCTGACGGTTGAGATGTTGAAACATGTAACGTACGTTCTTTCAATTGTAATATATCTGTATCACTTGTTGATTGATTGCTACATTTGTTCATATTACAAGCTTTCACATGATTGCTTTATCATTTGACTGTAGAAAATACTCGTGTTTTCCCATTTCTTGGAACCAAAAAATTAGTTTGGATTAGGTATCATGTATTTCTTTTTTTTTTATTTGATTTGTATTCCTAAAGAAACCATGACATCAAATTAGATGTCGAATTTTATTTTTTTCTCCCTCGGTTGTTCAATTTTTGCATTTGGTACATGGCATGGAACATTTTTTATTTTTTTTTGGTTTGGTGCAAGTGATGAGCTTCAATTATGGTTGACATTGGTGAAATAATTTATTTTTTTGCAGGATATTTTTTGTTTTTGTATGCATGTTCCAAATGGGTGTATAGTTGTTTTTATATAGTTCATACTATGGCCAGCTAGATGGGGTATGTGAATGTGATGTTCTTGTTTTAAATCTCTCTACTCCAATGCACTTTTAGTTACTCATGGCTCTAGATTTTTGTGTTTCAAAATTTTCATATGATCATATGGTTAGGCTAAGAGTATTGGCTCAAGATTTTCACGTTTCAAAATTTTTATATGATCATATGGTTAGGTTAAGGCCATGTTTGATTCACAATACTAATAATACTAATAGTGAGGTATTAATAATCCAATCAAATTAGTGTGGTATTAACTATCCCACCCCTACCTCATTACTAATAATCCTACAAATTTGTTGGATTAATTATCCATTGGATTAATAGTCCTAAACCAAAATGTCAAAACAAACGTAGGATGATTGGACTCACGGATTAATAATCCCAATCCCATGCTCTAATCCACCCAATCAAACATGCCCTAAGGCCATGTTTGTTTGGACGGACTGGATTAGCATTCCTATGACTAATAGTCCTAGGACTACGAATTCATTGGATTATGTATCCTATCTTAACTAATAGTTAAGTTTAAAATAATTAATCCGTACTTTAATTGCTTAACCAAACATCAGATTAATAATTTTATTGGACTATTAGTCCAATCCCAAACTCATATCCACCCAAACAAACATGGCCTAAGAGTATTGAAAAAAAAAGACAGAAAATTTTGGGTTTAGAGAATGTGACTCTGTGCCATACAAAACTCATGAGTATTTTAATAAGAACGTTAGTCTCTGATAGTTGTTCATAAAAGAAATAATAAATAAAAATTGCAACATATCATTCTTTGGTTTCAAGGAAGGTGTCAATTTTTATATAGATTTTTCTAATGACAGTGAATAAAAAATACAATAAATTATATATAATTTCAATAAATATTCTACATATTTTATACACATTTTATACATTTTAATATAATATTTTTAACATTTTTCTTCTTATATTGCATTACTCGTAACTGGACAATCTTTTTTTTTTCAATTAAAAATTAAATCATGAAATTATGTATTTTTAAGATAGAAGAGTCAGATGCACTCAACTAGTATCCTTCGGCCATTTTGAGAACAATGGTAAAAAGTCAATTTTTTGGCTTTTTAGTTTTTTTATAGCCAAAAGAGCCAACTTTTTTACCAAAAACAACTTAGTTTTTTGCCAAAAAAGACACCAAAAAAGCCAAAAAATCAACTTTTTATCAATTTTTCAAAACAACACGTATCAAGAAATTTGATAGCCAATAAATTAATTAAATAAATAAGGTTTTTTTTGTTTTACCTATTAATCATTTCGTCACTCAAACAACATTTGACTTCCTTGATATCTGATGTTTTTGTCTCACTCCCCACCCCCACAACATTGTCTCAACATTTAACATTACATTGCCTGCATGAGTTGTTAAACCAAAATGTTTAGAGCAATTTGTGTGTTGGGCATTTTGTCAAACACGTGGTAGGTTTGGTTGCTTGATCATCAGCGAAAAAATGCTAAGTTAGAGTGTGTGGGGGTTTGAAAAAAAAAAATCATCTTAATCAAGCTGTCTTTGCCAGACTGACAATTTCTTAACTTGCCTTCAATCCGCATGACCTCAAATTTAGCTGGTTAATTTTGAGTATTTTGATAGTTTCAAACAAACAAGCTGGGGGTAGTCAGGTTGCAAATTCTAATACATTTTACGGTCACATTCTGAAGTCACATAATCAAAATAAAGAAAAGATTAAATGGTTCAGTACTGCAACCCCAAAAACTTGAAATTGTAAAGAACAACACATTAGATTAAAATTGACAGAGCACATGAAACGATATAAATTGAAGCATTATGGCACAAAAGAGTCTACGTTTTGGAATCAAATTAACCTCCCAAACAGCCTATCCTACTAGTCCAAATCTTCGCAACTTCTGATTCTGAGACAGATATCAAATAATAAAAAGGGAAGTAGATAAACAGAAGGAGAGAAGAATGCTTGTCTATTCCTTCTTCCTAGAGTCTTTGAGTTGTCCCTTCTTTCGGATTGCAAGGCAGAACCTTAGACGCCAAGCATCAACAACGGACTCAGGCAAAGAGTGGGCCAGCGCCCACAGAACAGTATGGGGCCAGTAAGGAGTGCAACGTGGTTCATAGCCTATCCAGCGCATTGCAGCCTTAGCATAACCATCTGTCGATGGAACAAAGAAGGAGGACCTTCTGATAGAGGCCATCTTCGTTGCCACGTACAAGGGCACCTATATTGAAAAGAACTCATTAGACTGTATAAAAGGATATGAAACCAAATTCATACACGTATATAAGCCTCCCGGTTTAAGTCCTTGTTTTAAATGGTTCCTCAAAACCACTAAAAAACTATAGTTCTTGTGTTTTCTAGCAAATCCATGATTCAAATAAGAACCTTGCAATTCTTGACATGTGTAAAATCACATATAAACTGAGAAAGAAAGTCTGCGGGGAAAGACACATAAAGCAATCCAACAAGGTGAACTACGTGGTTCTCACTGACATGGAAAAAGAAAGGGCAGCTTTCAAGATTGGCTCTGTATAAATTGTTTTCTTCTCATTTTTTTCCTTCTTGTTTTGTGAATTAAAATATTAGTTTCCAAAAGAATAATGTGGACCGATCATAAGAATCATAATAAACAGATCATTTCAGAGCACATAACCAAGTTCAACGGAAAATTAAAAGAGGATTGTATTTTTTTTTTCTTTGGCAGGTAAAAATTAGTTTCATAACAAGTAGCCAATGCATTGACTATGGAGAAGAACAGGAAAACAAGTTCTGCTTTCTATCACCATCACAATATAAAAACGGTTATCTTACAGAGACAAATCTTAAAAGAAGATTTATACCATAGAACTTTCTTAATCAAGTCATAGAAGCATAATAAAAATGTATCCATGACTAGACAATTTTTTAATGTTCTATATACTTGCTAAGTTACTTTATGACTTCAAATAAGATTAGAAAATTTTAGAACCAAGTTAAACTGCAATACTGAATTATACACAGATCCAATTGTTGGGCATTTGAACAATGGAGAGTAAGAACAAAGTAGAATTTCTTCAATAAATCTTAGCGACATATTGTCCGAAAGTAACATGAACTAGGAAAGGCAATGTAGCAAGAAGGGGGTTCCAAAAAACAAGCATACCTGACACTGCACATCGATCCCATTCTTCTTGTACTCCACATAAAGGCACCTTGAGAATTGATCAATGTATCTGCAAAGTAAAACCACCAATCTCATCCATTCAGCATTCCAAATTATGAAAACCAATTTATATTTGTATACTTAGAAAAATAACTTTTCCCACAAAACAAACACAAGCAAAAACAAAAACTGATCTCTCAGTGGATGATTACAAGTAAACAAACATCAATAACCCAAACTACAAATTTAATGTTCTATGTACCATGTTAAATCACATCCATAAACCCCATCTATGAGACTTCATAAATCATTTGATTGCTGAGGATAGGGAAAAGAGTATGAAAAAGAGAAAAACCAATATCCGTGTTGTTTTTGATTTGTTGAGAACCAGTAGGATCAGCTCGATTTGGTCTCATACAACCAGTCTAGCTGATTTTCATGCTTTCTGAGTAACTAAACAACTCCATAAGCATAGAGAGAG
Source organism: Camellia sinensis (assembly GCF_004153795.1). Classification (NCBI taxonomy): domain Eukaryota; kingdom Viridiplantae; phylum Streptophyta; class Magnoliopsida; order Ericales; family Theaceae; genus Camellia; species Camellia sinensis. Next base: position 136,027 of record NW_021025076.1, on the reverse strand, counting down.
CTTCAATTTTCTTTTACAACCCTAATCAAAACACCCACAAGTATGAAACTACCAGCAAGCATTCACTCATTACTTCAAATTAACGAAAAAAACAAACAGATGAGATGCATACGCTTTGGTGGCTGCATATACAGCATAAAGTGGATCAGAAGGGATGACAATGGCGGCACCAGAACCAATATTAACAATCGCACCTCTCTTCCTCTTAATCATCCCAGGCAAAACCGCTTGTGTAACCTTAGTAGTCCCTTCAACATTGATTTTAATCAAATCAGCCAACAATTGCTCGTCCACCTCATGGAAAAACCTAGCATAAGGATAGGAAACTCCAACATTATTGATCAGAACTCCAACATCCAGACCTTCAATGGTTTCACGAATCCGATTAACCCCTTCGTTCAAATCTCCAGAGAAATCAACAACCACAGTCTTGACCTGGGTTTTCCCGAATTTGGCTCCGATCGACTCCGAAACCTCCTTGAGTTTCTCGGGATTTCGACCAACGAGAATCAAATTCAGACCTTTACGAGCCAATTCGAAGGCGAAACCCTTGCCAATACCGTCGGTGGGTCCCGTAACGAGTGCCCAGGACCCGTATTTCTTCAGATTCTTGGGAGGTCTGAGGAAATTAACGTAGACCCATTTGAGAAAAGCTAAAGAACACTTCAGAAGTGATAAAGAACCGAGAGCTAGTAGTAGAAGGAGGCAGAGGGGTTGAGATTTGAGTTGCGCCATGGAACAGATCTCCATGATGCAGAGTGTTTGAGTTCTCTGAGAAATGGGTTTTGGTTTTTGGGGATTAGATTGGAAAGCCCAGAGAGGATTTGTGAATCTAGATCTCCTGCAGGCGGGGATGGGGGAGCTGGAGAGAGTTTTATAGCTTTGAAGAACAGAGAGAGCTCATGGAGTTGAAGAAGGAGGATGATAGTTAGGAAGAAACGGTTGAGCAATTAATGACATGGCTAAATGTTTGAGGCTGGGCTAGGCTTGGCATGTGTTGGTTGAAGTAGATGAGCTAATATTTGCCAAAGGCAACTTCTTGTATGTCTCCGTCAAGGCTTGCTCTTTTCTTCTCTTTCTTTCTTTTATTTTTCTTTTTTGCAATTATAAATAATTTTTTTGTCTTTAAATTATAAAACATGCTCTTTTTTATTTTTTATTTATATATATATATATATATATTTCAATCTCAACGTTAAATAATATTCATAGAACACTTGTTAGGATCTGCTTGTTTTAAAGCGAAAAGTCTATGTTAAGTCACATAGTTTTTTACAAATCATTTTGTGTCAATTTTTGTTTATTTATCAGTAGTTTTTCAAAAATTATGCCAAACAAATTGTTATTAGAAAAAGAAAATGATTCACAAACATAAAATTTATAGAGAATTTTATGTAAAAATTGATGTGATAATGGCCTTCTAAAAATACAAATCACATTGATGGACTTTTGCTTTTGATAAAACTACCACATCATTTCCGTAATAAAATTATGTATGGTTTTCAGTTTATATAATATTACTCATTGGACAATTATGTTGATTTTATTTTTGTTTTGTTTATATAGTATTACTCATTGGATAATTTGCATGGCCAACAAATATTGTATAATTTGCAAATTGCATAGCAATGCTCAAAATTTACCTAACACTAAATGAATATTGTTTTATTTAACACTAATATCGAATTTATTTTATTGTTATTTTTATTTTTGATTGACAAGCTGGTTAAAAGTTCTTTTTTTTATTTTTTAGTTTTTTTATTTTTGATCATATCACTTCTCTACTTTTTTACATGTTTTCTTTTAAAAAAAAAAGAGTCAAAAAATTAATTTTTAACCACATTCTTAAAACAACCCAAAATATAGGCTCTCCAAAAGTTAAGGGGTTGGTTGTATCCCGCCAAACAAACACCCACTTAAGATACAAGAAAATTAATAAATAATCAAAACTCACAAATAAAAATTTTAATGTTTCTACTATTTATTACTTTGATAAATTACTTTGCATTATTATTAATATTAAATGATTATTTCACAAATATAAAATATATTTAAAAAGTCTCATATTATCAAATAATGGGTAAATACATAAAATTTTAAAAAAATTATAAGTAAATTAATCTAATCAATAGGATGTGTCCATCATTACTTTTCCCTTCCGGTTTACAAGTTTACGAGGTGGATCAAGAAGGGGGTGATGAACCAAAGCCCGAAAAACAGTCTTGCTTGGTATTTATGAAGCCCAATTTAACCTGAGCCTCTGTTTGGCAAGATGGTTTTTAGGCTTTTTTGGTTATTTTAGCCACAAAAAACAAAATAGGCTATTTTAGCCATAACAAACAAAACATCACATCCAACCCATAATCATTACATTCTTCTCTCACAAAAAAAATCAAAAAAGCCAGAAAAAGCCAAAAAGCCCTTCCCAAACCAAGCTTTTTAGCCCAGGCTTAAAATTAGTCAAAAAAGGCCAAAAAGCCAAAAGCCAACCAACTTCCAAACGGAGGCTCCATCAGCCCCAAATTTAGAATTGAAGTATTTATTTGGGATGCGCCAATTTTAATAATCCGATCCGTGGAGGTCCGCTCATACTCACCCGAATGGACGGAATTTTACTTGCCCCAACACTTATGTGGGCGGGGGGTAGATTATGCTTTGGTCAATCCGTTAATGGGGGTGGGCTTTGGGGGCGGGGGCGGGACTCGCTTCTCCGGTATAATTAATAATATATGAAAATAAAATAATATATGTATATATATATATATATATAAAATATAATTAGATATAAGAAAATAATATTAAAAAGTCAGATTTATTTAAATATAAATAAATAGTAATCTTAAAAGTTTTACTATTTATAATGTTGAAATATTAAAAAAAAATTATTTTAGGTGTTAAGAATTTAAATAGTTTTAATTTTTTTGACTAATTTGAAATTGATCGGATAGCCACCGGAAGCAGGGTGGGTTGAAAAATTCCACCATAGAGGGATGGGGTAGAGTTGGTCGGCGGGGAATGACAAATCCGCCCATGGCCATCCTTAATATATACGACCAACCCCCGTTACTAGAAATCTTATTCTTTTTACCCCCTCGGAGAAAAAAAAGAGAGAGAAACATATATTATTTTATTTGTGTAAAAATTATTAAAGCGTATGAACAAAACAATTCTATTCTCTGATTGAATTTTAAAAATTAAAATATACGCAATAAAAAAACAATTATGTAACAACTTATTTAGAGTTCAGTTACCCTCTTGAAGCCTCTCCCTCACTTCCTCCGTGCAACGGCTAAGATCAGCCAGTCTAGATCCAACGGCTTATAAAAAAATAAAAATAAATTTTTTTGAAACAAATGAAATAGAAATTTTCCAGCCAAAAAGCTATGTTAGGTTATACACAGAGTTTTGAAATTCACTCTCACTCAGCCCCCTTCTCCTCGTACGACCCACCCTCACTGGGCAACCCATCTTCATCGACGACTCACTCCCGACGACGGCAAGAACTCCTGAAAACCCAACCAGGCGACGTCTTTTCCTTCTTTCTCCTTACATAGCAAGCTCTCTGTGTGTGTGTGTGTGTGTGTGTGTGTGCCTGTGTGTGTGTGTGTTTCTTGATCGTGTTTTGTTTTGTTTGTTTGGCGGGTATAAAGATTGGAATATCTTATTCAAGTAAATTGATTCAGTTTTTGTGGGTTTTGACTAGAGTCTTTTTGAGGGTTTTTTGGCATAAATCATGGGTTTGTTTTGAATATTTGGTTTGGGGTTTGGGAAGCTGTTTATAATTTTTTGTATTTACAATTTGTCTGATTCATTCTTTGAGAGTTTATTTTCCCCACCTCTGTTTCTTAATAATATTTTTATTTTTTTTTTTGACATGCTTGCTGGAGCGAAGATGCATTTTCAGAGATTGCGTGTGTTGGCTGGTGGTGTGATTTCTTTCAACAAAAGTGATGTCAGGTTGGTTACTGTCTTCATGTTTGCCTCTTCTTGCTCTTTTCTAGTGTCAACATTTCTCTATTGATGTTCTGGTTCTACTTCTAGTATGTGTTCTTCCAAAGCTGCTGTAGTTTTTGTGGTTTTAGTCTTTGTTAGCTCTGTAGTAGGCATATGTTTCTTAGTTGTTCTTGCCTTAACCATGGTTCTATTGTCAATGCATACTAGATTGTGTTGGGACAATCTTTACTGTATTGTAAAATTTCATTGTTGTATACTTAACAAAAAACAGAATATATAAGGAAAATAAAGAAAAAAATGCAGAGAATTGTTGATTATAAAAATCAAACCAGGAAAATAAAATAAAATAAAAATAAAAATGATTTTATTTTTGTTTCAAACAAAATCAAAATCTGATTTAAATAAATAAATAAAAACAGGAAAATAAAAACCAACTTACTTGATTAATTTCTGAATAATATTCTGATCAAGTCCATGTGTTCGGACACTGTTACTTAAGACAGATTCGTTCCCTCACGGTAACTTTCAGAATGTGAACGTCTGTTACTCCCAGGATGAAATGCATCAACAAGCAAACAATAGCAGCACTACAAATGTTTGCCCAACGCGAACACATTAAGTGTTTACACTCTTTCTCACAGAAAATATAATGCAGCAAAATGCCAGAAGAATTTTAGCAGAGGAGAAGTACGCAAAAATTATTGTTTAAAAAACCAAATGAGAGATTGCCTATTTATATAGGTGAAGTGGTGCTTGGTGCGCTGCTAATTTTGAATTAAAACCAGCTACAATACCTGTTCAATTTAAATTTAAACAGATACAAAATCTGTAGGCATTGTTTTGGTCTTGAATTTTCAAACAAGTCAAAAACCTGTTTGGATGGATTGAATTTGAAAAGATTTGGTTAGAACAGCACCGAAACTGCTGCCCAGAATTTCTGAAGAGGTGCCCAAACAAAAATTTGAATTTTATTTCAACCAAAATTGCGCTGGGACAAAGCCCAACCGAACCTCACTTCACCGCACCCGCACCCAAGCCCAGCTGAACGCCGCGACGGACGGAACGGCGGCGCACACTCGCGGTATGGTGATTATTTTGCGAATTCCAATGCGTCTAGCCATTTGCCCATAATCTCCCTCCTAACAAAACTTGGGTACCCCTTGGGGCACACCCCAAGTTCCAATCCCAAATGCCTTATATAAAACCCACTCAAAACTTCTCCACCAAATCAATGTGGGACAAGCCATTTTCAAACCTTTAAGGATTTCCACCAAAAACCTCATTTCCATGGAGCCACACTTTGGCTTTCAATTTTCCATTCACTCGATAATGGTTTGAGCAAAAACCAAATAATACCACGTGAATCACAATGCGGCATAAAACGCGTTATTCACTTGGACCCGTCAAATTCGCGTACGGTCCCACCGTAAATAATTAGACCAAAGTTAGGAAAAATTCTGTTATATACCCAAGATTTTTTCCAAATCATTGTCTAACAGATTGAACCAACTGCTATTTGATTGAATGCATTTCCAATTAATTGTATTATGTTCCATACCATAAACTTGAATAGCCTTTCAGAATGCGTGGCTTCTAAAAAGGTTATAATTGACAAAACCTCTGTAAATGTATTATATATATAGAAGATTTGCATTAGAAAAACACGAAGGCAATGGTGGTGTTTAACTGGAAATTAAATGATCACAAGCGAGTGACAATCATTTTGCTATGAAAAATTTGTATAAAAGTTTTGCGTTTGTGTACCATTACCATTTTTTCTTTCCTTTTTTACTGTTTTGTTACTTTTATTTTGATTTGTTTTTTGCAGCAAAACCTCACCCTTTTAGCCCCTTTGGATTAAAAATCCTATGGCTTTTTAAGTAACTTGGACAAAGAACATGAGAGGTTGGGGCTAAATGTTTTACACAGTAACTAAAAAACAATTTAAGCTTACAAATAACATTGAGCTCTTTATTCTTCCTCTCTCTCTCTTTTTTTTTAATTTTTTTATTCATATCCTCACATTATAGCATATGCATTCTTTAATTTAAGTGGAAAGTTTAAGAAGCCTAACATTCCAAGTTAACGAGGAAATGAATAAAAAAAATAAAAAAAAAAAGAGAAAGAGGCAAGAATAAAAAGCAGCTTCAATTGTTATGTAACTAAATTTGTTTTAGTTACTTGTGTCAAAACACTTTAGCACCAACTCTCATTAGTTTCTTTGTCCAAGCTACATTAAAACCAATAAAGGGATTTTAATCCAAAGGGGCTAAAAAGGGTGAGTTTTGCTTCCAAAAAACAAAAATCAAAATAAAAAAGAACAAAAGACAGTAAAAAAGCAGAAAAAAAATTGGTAATGGTACACCAAACCAAAACTTTTATACAAATTTCATACAAAAATGCAATGTCACTCCTTGTGATCATTAATTTCCAGTGTAAAAACACCCCCACCATTGCCTTCGTAGTTTTCTAATGCAAATCTTCATAATATATAACATACAGAGGGTTGTCAATTATAACCTTTTAGAAGCCACCCATCTGAGAGCTATTCCAATGTTTCATGGTAATGGGAAAACATAATACAAATTATATTTGGAAATGCATTTCCAATCAATACAGTTGTTCAATCTGTTAGAAATGATTGAAAAACTGGTATATAACAGAATTTTTCCTAACTTTGGTCTAATTATTTAGGTGGGACCCGTACGCGAAATTTGACGCGGTCCAAAAGTTGATAACGCGTTTATGCCGCATTGTGAGTTCACGTGGTATATTTGCGTTGCTCAAAACCATTATCGCAGTGAATGGAAAATTGAAGCCAAATTGTGCTCCATGGAAATAGATTTTGGCTGGAAAATCCTTAAAGGTTTGAAAAATGGCTTGTCCCACATTGATTTGCGTGAGAAGTTTTGGAGTGGAGTTATTAGGCATGGGATTGGAACTTGGGGTGTGCCCCAAGGGGGTACCCAAGTTTGTAGAGAGAGCGTTATGGGCAAAATGCGGCTAGACCCATTCTGGACCAAAAATCACCATTACACGGACGAATGTGTGCCGCCGCCGTCCGTCCGTCCCGTTCAGCTGCGGCTTGGGTGCGGGTGTTGTCGTAAGTGCAGCGTTCGGTTGCGGCTGTTCCAGCCCAATTTTGGTGGAAATAAAATTCAAATTTTTGGTTTGCAACCTCTTCAGGAAATTCTGCACAGTTCGGATCTGTTCTAACCAAAATCTGTTCAAATTCAAATCCATCAAAACAGTGTTTTTGAATGTTTGAAATTCAAACCAAAACAATGCCTACAGATTTTGTTATCTGTAATTAAAATTGAACAGGTATATGTACCTGTTTATTCAAAAGATCTAGCAAGCCACCATAGCCACCACCTCACCTATATAAAATAAGGCAATCTTCTCATTTGCGTTTTTTTACAATAATTTCGTACTTCTCCCTGCTAAAAATTCTCTGCATTTTGCTGCACTTTATATTTTCTGTGAGAAAGATGAGTGTAAACACTTAATGTGTTCGTTGCGGCAAACCAATTTGTAGTGCTGCCTATTAGTTTGCCCTTTTGCTGTTGATCATTTCATCCTGGAAGACAGCACGCTTCACATCTGAAAGTACCGTGGACGAGACGAATCTGTCTTAAGTACACAGTGACGAACACGCGACTTGATCAGAATATATATTAAGAAATTAATTCAAGTAAGTTGGTATTTATTTCTGTTTTATTTATTTTATTTAAACAAGATATTTGATTTTTTTGTACCAAAATAAAAAATCAATTTTTAATTATTTTATTTTATTTATCCTGGTATGATTTTATAATCAAAACAATTCTCTCATTTTTCTGTTATTTCTTATATATTCTGTTTTTATGTTAAGATACAACAGAATGAATTTTACAAATTACAGTAAAAGATTGTCCAACACAATCTAGTATGACAATGACAATTAGAACCGATTGGTTAAGCAAGAACAACTAAGAACATAATTGGCACTTACTACAAGCTAACAAAGACTAAAACCACAAAAAACATACAGCACTTTGGAAAGAACACATACGTAGAAGTAGAACACAGACATCAATAGAGAAATGTTGGAACACTAAAAAGGAGCAAGAGAGGCAAACATGAGACAGTAACCACCTTGACAATCACTTGTTAGAAATAAATTCACCCACCCACCAACACACCATATCTCTGAAAATGCATAACTCCTCCAGCAAAAGCAATGTCAAAAAAAAAAATGAAAAAAATTATAAGAAACAGAATGTGGGAAAATAAACTCTCAAAAAGAAATGAATCAGAACAAATTGTTAAATACAAAAATTATAAAACAGCTTCCCAAACCCCAAACCAAATATTCAAACAAACCATGATTTATGCAGAACAAAAAACCCTCAAAAAGATCTTAGTCAAACCCAACAAAAAAAAACTGAATCAAAATTACTTGAATAAGATATTTCCAATCTTATTACCCCCAAACAAACAAACAAAAAAACACGCATCAAGAAACACACACACACACCAACACACGACACACACACACACACACACACAGGAGAGCTTGCCCTATGTAAGCGAGAAGAAGAAAAGACGTTCTGGCCGGTTGGGTTTTCAGGAGCTTCTTGCCTGTCGTCGGGGAGTGAGTCGTCGATGAAGATGGCGTTGCCAGTGAGGTGGGTTCGGTATAGCAGGAGAGTGGCTGAGTGAGCGAGTGAATTCCAAAACTTCTGTGATATAACCTACATAGCTTTGGCTTGGAAAAATTCTATTTCAATTTGGTTTCAAAAAAATTTATTTTATTTTTTATAGCCCGTTGGATCTAAGAACGGCCTGATCTTAGCCGTTGTCACGGAGGAAGTTAGGAGAGGCTTCAAGGAGGGTAACTGAACTTTAATTAAGATGTTACATAATTGTTTTTTATTGCCGTAAAATATTTTAAATTTTAAAATTCAAATCAAGCAGATAGAATTGTTTGTCATACGCATTTAAATATTTTACACAAATAAAAATATATATTTCTCTCTCTTTTTTTTTCTCCGGAGGGTAAAAAAGATAAGAATATCTAGTAAAGTGGGTTCGTATATATTTAAAGGATGGCCATGGGCGGATTTGTCATCCCGCACGACAAACATCTACCCCCGTCCCCTACTATGGTTGAGAATTTTTCAACCCACCCCTGCCTTCCGTGGCTATCGATCACATTTTCAAATAGTCAAAAAAATTAAAAAACTATTAAATTCTATCACACTAAATAATTTTTATTTTCACATATATTAAAAGTAAAACTTTTTAAGATTACTATTTATTTATATTTAATAAAATCATAGACTTTTAATATTATTTTCTTATTATCTAATTATATTTATATATATATAATATATACATATATTAATTTATTTAATATATTAATTAATTAACCGGAGAAAGCGATCCCCGCCCCCGCCCCCCGCCCCACCCCCATACGGATGACCAAAGATAATTCTACCCCCGCCCCACATAAGTGTTGGGGCAAGTTAAAATCCGTCCCATTCGGGTGGAGTATGGCGGGACCCCACGGAATCGGAATTTAAATGGCCATCCCAAAAATAAATTACTTCAATTCTAAAATTGGCGACTGGAATGAGCCTCCGATTTGGGAAGTGCGGTTGGCTTTGGCCTTTTTTGCTTTTTGACTATTTTAGCCTGGCCTAAAAGCTTGGTTGGGAAGGGCGCTTTTTGGCTTTTTGGCTTTATTGACGTTTTTTTTGACGAGAAGAATGTAATGATTATTGGGTTGGATGTGATGTTTGTTTGTATGGCTAAATAGCCTATTTTGTTTTTTGTGGCTAAAAATAACCAAAAAAAGCCTAAAAACCATCTTGCCAAACAGAGGCTCGGTTAAATTGGCTTCATAAATACCAAGCAAGACTGTTTTCGGGCTTTGGTTCATCACCCCCTCTTGACTCCACCCTCGTAAACTTGTAAACCGGAAGGGAAAAGTAATGATGGACACATCCTATGCATTAGATAATTTACCTTATAATTTTTTTAAAATTTTTATGCTATTTACCCATTATTTGATTATATGAGACTTTTAAATATATTTTTATATTTGGAAATAATCATTTAATATTAATAATAATGCAAAGTAAATTTATTCAAACGTAATAAATAGTAGAAACATTAAAATTTTTATTGTGAGACAGTTATTGATTATTTTTATTAATTTTCTTGTATCTTAAGTGGACGTAGTTTGTATTGGCGGGATACAACCAACCCCTTAACTTTTGGAGAGCCTATATTTTGCGTTGTTTTAAGAATGTGTTAAAAAAATAATTTTTTGACTCTTTTTTTTTTTAAAAGAAAACATGTAAAAAAGCTAGAGAAGTGATATGCATCAAAAATAAAAAAACTAAAAAATAAAAACAAAGACTTTTAACCAGCTAGTCAATCAAAAAATAAAATAACAATAAGAATAAATTCGATCATTAGTGTTAGGAATCAAACAATATTCTATTTAGTGTAGGTAAATTTTGAGCATTGCTATGCAATTTGCCAAATTATAGAGCAATTATTGTGTCTTGGCCATGGCAAATTATCCAATGAGTAATACATATAACAAAACAAAAATAAAACAAATAAAACAACATAATGTCGCAAGTGAGGTAATATTTTATAAACTGAAAACCATGTATATCAATAATTTTATTAGCGAAATGATTGTGGTAGTTTTAATCAAAAAGCAAAATACCATCAATGTGATTTGTTTTTTTAGAAGGCCATTACCACATCAATTTTACATTAAAAAGTTCTCTATAAATTTTATGTTTGGTCGAATCATTTTCTTTTCTCAATGAACGATTTGTTTGGACATAATTTTTGAAAAACTACTTGATAAATAACAAAAATTGACACAAAATGATTGTTGAAAACTATGTGGATTAACATATGACTTTTCGCTTTAAACACCAAGTCAGATCCTAACAAGTGTTCTATTGAATATTATTTAAGCGTTGAAGATTGAAAATATATATATATATACGATATAAATATATATTAAAATAAAAAATAAAAAGAGCATGCTTTTATAATTAAGACAAAAAAATTATCTTATAATTGCAAAAAAGAAAAATAAAAAGAAAGAAAGAGAAGAAAAGAGCAGCCTTGAACGGAGCAACAAGAAGTTCCTGGCAAATATTAGCTCATCTCCTTCAACCAACACATGCCAAAGCTAGCCCAGCCCTCAAACATTTAGCCATGTCATTATTGCTCAAACGTTTCTTCCTAACTATCATACTCCTTCTTCAACTCCATGAGCTCTCTCTGTTCTTCAAGAGCTATAAAATCTTCTCCAGCTCCCCACATTCCCCGCCTGCAGGAGATCTAAGATTCACAAATAACCTGCTCTGGCTTCCACAATCTAATCCCAAAAGACCAAAACGCATATTTCTCAAGAGAACTCAAACACTCTGCATCATGGAGATCTGTTCATGGCGCAAACTCAAATCTCAAACCCTCTGACTCCTTCTACTACTAGCTCTCGGTTCTTTATCACTTCTGAATGTTCTTTAGCTTTCTCAAATGGAGGTCTTACGTTAATTTTCTCAGGACCTCGCAAGAATCTGAAGAAATACGGCGTCCTGGGCAACTACGTTACGCGACCTCACGGCGGTATTGGCCAAGGTTTCCGCCGTTCGAATTGGCTCGTAAGGTCTGAATTTGATCTCGTGGTCGAATCCGAGAAAACTCAAGGAGGTATTTTCGGAGTCGATCGAGAGCCAAATTCGGGAAAACCCAGGTCAGGAACTGTGGTTGTTGATTTCTCTGGGAGATTTGAACCGAAAGGGCGTTATCGATTCGTGAAAACCATTGAAGGTCTGGATGTTGGAGTTCTGATCAATAATGTTGGAAGTTTGTACTTTCCTTATGCTAGGTTTTTTCCATGAGCGTGGACGAGCAATTGTTGGCGATTTGATTAAAATCCAATGTTTTGAAGGACTACTAAGTTACACAAGCCGGTTTTGCCTGGGATGATTAAGAGGAAGAGAGGTTGCGATTGTTAATATTGGTTCTGCGTGCCGCCATTAGTCCCATCCTTCTGAATCCACTTTACTGCTGTATATGCAGCCACCAAAGCGTAGCATCTCATCTGTTGCTGTCTTTTTCGTTAATTTGAAGTAATGATGTGAATGCTTGCTGGTAGTTCATACTGTGGGTTCTGTTTTTGATTAGGGTTGTAAAAGAAAATTGAAGCTCTCTTATGCTTGGAGTT
>NW_021025076.1:95077-123775 GCF_004153795.1 Camellia sinensis | reverse complement strand
GTGTAGAAGAAGATACTCGGTTAAATCTGGACAATCATTGTTTTTCAATTAAAAATTAAATCATGAAATTATGCTGATTTTTAAGATAGAGAGTCAGATCGCACTACAGTATCCTTGCGCCATTTTGAGAACAATAGTGGTTAACAAAGTCAATTTTTGCTTTTTAGTTTTTTTTAAGCCAAAAGAGCCAACTTTTATTACCAAAAAACAACTATTATGTTTTTTCCAAAAAAGACACAAAAAGCCGAAAAAATTCAATTTTTATCAATTTTTCAATCAACACGTATCAAGAAATTTGATAGCCAATAAATTAAGTAAATAAATTAAGCGTTTTTTTGTCCTTATCTATTTAATCTTTCGTCACTCAACAACATTTGAACCTTCCTTTCGAATATCTGATGTTTTTCGTCTCACTGCCCCCACCCCACAACATTGTCTCAACAATTTAACATACATTGCCTGCATGAGTTGTTAAACCAAAATTGTTTAGAAGGCATTTGCTGTGTTGGCATGTTGTCAAACACGCTGCAGTGTAGGTTTGGTTGCCTTGATCATCAAGCGCAAAAAATTGCAAGTTAGAGTTGGACTGTAGGTTTGAAAAAAAAAACAAATCATCTTTAATCAGCTGCTTTGCCAGACTGACAATTTTCTTAACTTCCCTGCAATCCGCAGGACCTCAATTTTAGACGGCGTTAATTGTTGAGTATTTTATAGTTTTCAAACAAAACAAGGCTGCGGGGGTTAGTCAGGTGCAAATTCTAATACATTTTACGGTCACAGTTTCGTGAAGGTCACTATAATCAAAATACCAGAAAAAGATTTAAATGGCTTCAGTACTGCAACGCAAAATACTTCAAATGCTGTAAGAACAACACATTAGATTTAAAATTGACAGAGCACAAGTTCGAAACCGATATAATATTGAAGCCAACTTATGCACAAAAAGAGTCTACGTTTTTGATCAAATTAAACCTCCCAAACACCTATCCTCTAGTCCAAATCTTCGCAACTTCTGATCTGAGACAGATATCAAATTAATAAAGGAAGTAGATAAACAGAAGATAGAAATAATGCTTGTCTATTCCTTCTTCCTAGAGTCTTTGAGTTGGTCCCTTCTTTCGGATTGCAAGGCAGAACCCTTAGACGCAAGACTCAACAACGACCCAGGCAAAGAGTGGGCCAGTCGCCCCACAGAACAGTATGGGGCCATAAGGAGACTGCAACGTGGTTCATAGCCTATTCCAGCGCATTGGCAGCCTTAGGCATATACCATCTGTCGATGGAAACAAAGAAGGAGACCTTCTGATCTAGCCATGCTGTTTGCCACGTACAAGGCACCTATATGGAAAAAGACTCATTTTAGACTGTATAAAAGGATATGAAACCAAATTCATACACGTATATACTCCAGGTTTAAAGTCCCTTGTTTTAAATGGTTCCTCAAAACCACACTAAAAACTATAGTTCTTGTGTTTTCTAGCAAATCCATGATCAAATAAGGAAACTTGCAATATCTTGAATGTGTAAATCCACATATAAACTGAGAAAGAAAGTTGCGGAAAGACAATAAACAATCAACAAAGGTGAACTACGTGGTTCTCACTGACAGAAAGAAAGCAGCCTTTCAAGGATGGCTCTGGTATAAATTGTTTTCTTCTCATTTTTTTCCTTCTTGTTTTGTGAATAAATCATAGGTCCAAAGGGAATAATGTGGACCGATCATAAGAATCATAATAAAGCAGATATTTCAGACACATAACCAAGTTCAACAGAAAATTAAAAACGAGGATAGTATTTTTTTTTTTCTTGGCAGGTAAAAATTAGTTATAACAAGAGCCAATGCATTGAACTATCGAGTGCAAGAACAGAAACAAATCTGCTTCTATCACCATCACAATATAAAAACGCGTTTATCTCACAGAGACAAATCTTAAAAGAAATGTCTTATACCTTTTTGTTCATAAGAACTTTCTTAATTCAAGTCATAGAACGCATCATAAAAATGTATCCATGAACTGGTGGACAATTTTTAAGTGGTTCTATATACTTGCCTATAAATTACTTTATGACTTCAAATAAATTCATAAAATTTTAGAACAATTTAAACATGCAATACTGAATCCTTACAACAGATCAATTGTTGGGCATGTTGAACAATGGAGGAGTAAGAACAAAGCTAGAACTTCTTCAATAAACTTAGCGACATTATTGTCCGAAAGTAACATGAACTAGGAAAAGCATGTAAGCAGAAAGGGGCGTTCCAAAAAACAAGCAACCTGACACTGCACATCGGATCCCATTCTTGCTTGTACCTCCACATAAGCACCTTTGAGAGAGTGATCAATCTGTAATCTGCCAAAGTTAAAACCACCCATCTCATCCATTCAGCATTCAAAATTATGAAAACCAATTCTATATTTGTTATACTTGAAAGATAAACTTTTCCACAAAAACAAACACAAGCAAAAACAAAAAACTATCTCTTCAGTGGGATATACAGTAAACAAACATCAATAACCCAAACTACAAATTTAATTTCTAATGTACCATTAGTTAAATCACATCCAAAACCCCATCTATGCATACTTTCAGTAAAATCATTTGATTGCGGAGGATAGGGAAAAGAGTATGAAAAGAGAAAAACCATAATCCGTGTTTGTTTTTGATTTGTGAAGAACCAGTAGATCAGCTCGATTCTTGTCTCATACCAACCAGTCTAGCTGATTTCATGCTTTCTGAGTAACAAACTCAATCCAAGCATAGAGAGAGCTTCAATTTTCTTTTACAACCCTAATCAAAACCGCCCACAAGTAATTGAAAACTACCAGCAAGCATTCCACTCATTACTTCAAAATTAACGAAACAAACAACAGATGAGATGCATACGCTTTGGGCTGCATATACAGCATAAAGTGGATCAGAAGGATGACTAATGGCGGCACCAGAACCAATATTAACATCGCACCTCTCTTCCTCTTAATCATCCCAGGCAAAAAACCGCTTGTGTAACCTTAGTAGTCCTTCAACATTGATTTTAATCAAATTCAGCAACAATTGCTCGTCCACCTCATCGAAAAAACCTGCATAAGGAAAGAAAACTTCCAACATTACTTGAATCAGAACTCAACATCCAGACCTTCAAATGGCTTTCATCGAATCGATTAACCATTCTTCGTCAAATCTCCAGAAAATCAACAACCACAGTCTCTGACCTGGGTTTTTCCGAATTTGGTCTCCGATCGACTGCCGAAAAACCTCCTTGAGTTTCTCGGGATTCGACCAACGAGAATCAAATTCAGAACCTTTACGAGCCAATTCGAACGGCGGAAACCCTTGGCAATACGTCGGTGCGTCCGTAACGTAGGCCCAGGACCCGTATTTCCTCAGATTCTGGGAGGTCCTGAGAAATTAACGTAGACCCATTGAAGAAAAGCTAAAAGCAACACTTCAGAAGTGATAAAGAACCGAAGAGCTAGTAGTTAGAAAGGAGCAGAGCGGTTGAGATTTGAGTTGCGCCATGAACAGATCTTCCATGATGCAGAGTGTTTGAGTTCTCTTGGAAATGCGTTTTGTCTTTTGGGGATTAGATTGAAAGCCAGAGAGGATTTGTGAATCAGACATCTCCTGCAGGCCGGGGATGGGGAGCTGGAGAAGTTTTATCAGCTCTTGAAGAACAGAGAGAGCTCCATGGAAGTTGAAGAAGAGGATGCAAGACAAATAAAAACTTAGGAAGACAACGTTTGAGCAATTATGCACATGGCTAAATGTTTGAGGGCTGGCTAGTTGCATTGTGTTGTGAAGAAGATGAGCAATAATTGCCAAGGCAACTTCTTGCTATGTCTCCGTCAAAGGCTGGCTCTTTTCTTCGCTTTCTTTTCTTTTATTTTTCTTTTTTGCAATATAAAAATTTTTTTGTCTTAAATTATAAAACATGCTCGTTTTTTATTTTTATATTTTTATTATATTACTAATATATATATATATATTTCAATCTTCAACGCTTTAAAATAATATTTCATAGAACACTTGTTAGGATCTCTCTGGTTTTAAAGCGAAAAGTCTATGTTAATCACATAGTTTTACAAAATCATTTTGTGTCAATTTTTGTTATTATCAGTAGTTTTTCAAAAATTTATGCCAAACAAATCTGTCATTAAAAAGAAAATGATTCACAAACATAAAATTTATAGAGAATTTTTATGTAAAAATTGATGTGAGTAATGGCCTCTAAAAATAAACAAATCCACATGATGGACTTTGCTTTTGATTAAAACTACCACATCATTTCCTAATAAAAATGTATTGTCTCTATGTTTTCAGTTTATATAATATTTACCTCAATTGCGACAATTATGTTGATTTATTTTTTGTTTGTTTAGTTTATAGTATTACTCATTGCGATAATTTGCAGTCATGGCCAACAAATATTGCTATAATTTGCAAATTGCCATAGCAATGCTTCAAAAATTTACCAACACTAAATATGAATATTGTTTATCTAACACTAATATCGAATTTATTCTTATTGTTTTTTATTTTTGATTGACATAGCTGCGTTAAAAGTCTTGTTTTTATTTTTTAGTTTATTTTTGATCATATTCACTTCTCTACTTTTGTTTACATGTTTTCTTTTAAGACAAAAAAATGAGTCAAAAAATTAATTTTTAACCACCATTCTCTAAAACAACCCAAAATCATAGCGCTCTCCAAAAGTTAAGGGGCTTGGTTGTATTCCGCCCAACAAACACCCACTTAAGATACCAAGATAAATTGAATAAACTAATCAAACTCAACAAATAAAATTTTAATGTTCTACTATTTATTACTGTTGATAAATTACTTTGCATTATTATTAATATTAAATGCATTATTTTTCAAAATCATAACAAGTATATTAAAAAAGTCTCATAATTATCAATAATGGGTAAATTCATAAAATTTTAAAAAAATTATCAAGTTAAATTAACTACATCAATAGATGTGTCCTATCATTACTTTTCCCTTCCTGTTTTACCAAGTTTACGAGGTGATCAGAAGTGTGATGAAACCAAAAAGCCCGAAAAACAGATCTGCTTGATATTTATGGAAGCCCAATTATAACCTCATCAGCCCAATTTAAACATTGAAGTATTATTTTGGGATGTACCATTTAAATCCGATCACGGGAGGTCCGCTTCATTTACCATCTAATGGTGACGGATTTTTACCTGCCCCAACCACTTAGTGGGGCGGGGTAGATTATGCTCTTGGTCAATCCGTAATGGGGGTGGGGCGGCCCGGGAGCGGGAGCGGGGCGGGGATCGCTTCTCGGTCCAAACCTTGACCCGGATTTATTTTAATTTAAAATCAAATTACTACAATCTTTTTTTTTTTTTTTAAACATAAAAAAAAAAAACAATAGATATAATTAATAATATATAAATAAATAATATATGTATATATATATATATATATAAAATATAATTAGATATAAGAAAATAATATTAAAAGTCTATGATTTTATTTAAATATAAATAAATAGTAATCTTAAAAGTTTTACTATTTATATATATGAAAATAAAAAAATTATTTAGTGTGTTAAGAATTTAAATAGTTTTTAATTTTTTTGACTATTTGAAATGTGATCGGATAGCCACGGAAGCAGGGGTGGGGTTGAAAAATTCCACCCATAGTAGGGATGGGGGTAGAGTTTGTCGGCGGGGAATGACAAATCCGCCCTATGGCCATCCTTAATATATACGAACCAACTTTACTAGAAATTCTTATCTTTTTACCCCCTCCGGAGAAAAAAAAAGAGAGAGAACATATATATTTTTATTTGTGTAAAATATTTAAATGCGTATGAACAAAACAATTCTATCTCTGATTTGAATTTTAAAATTTAAAATATTTACGCAATAAAAAACAATTATGTAACAACTTATTTAAGAGTTCAGTTACCCTCCTTGAAGCCTCTCCCTCACTTCCTCCGTGCAACGGCTAAGATCAGCCAGTCTAGATCCAACGGCTATAAAAAAATAAAAATAAATTTTTTTGAAACAAATTGAAATAGAAATTTTCCAGCCAAAAGCTATGCAGGTTATACACAGAGTTTTGGAATTCACTCTCACTCAGCCCCCTTCTCCTCCATCGAACCCACCCTCACTGGCAACCCATCTTCATCGACGACTCACTCCCGACGACGGCAAGAAGCTCCTGAAACCCAACCGACCGACGTCTTTCCTTCTTTCTCCTTACACAGGCAAGCTCTCTCTCTCTCTCTCTCTCTCTCTCTCTCTCTCTCTCTCTCTCTCTGTGTGTGTGTGTGTTTCTTGATTGTGTTTTTGTTTGTTTGGGGGGATAAGATTGGAATATCTTATTCAAGTAATTTTGATTCAGTTTTTTGTGGGTTTTGACTAGAGTCTTTTTGAGGGTTTTTTGTGGCATAAATCATGGGTTTGTTTTGAATATTTGGTTTGGGGTTTGGGAAGCTGTTTATAATTTTTTCTATTTACAATTTGTTCTGATTCATTTCTTTCATTTTTTTGAGAGTTTATTTTCCCCACCTCTGTTTCTTAATAATTTTTTTATTTTTTTTTTACATTGCTTGCTGGAGGAAGATGCATTTTCAGAGATTGGTGTGTTGGTGGTGGGTGATTTCTTTCAACAAGTGATTGTCAGGTTGGTTACTGTCTCATGTTTGCCTCTCTTGCTCTTTTCTAGTGTCAACATTTCTCTATTGATGTCTGTGTTCTACTTCTAGTATGTGTTCTTCCAAAGTGCTGTAGTTTTTGTGGTTTTAGTCTTTGTTAGCTTGTAGTAGTGCCATTATGTTCTTAGTTGTTCTTGCTTAACCATGGTTATATTGTCAATTGCATACTAGATTGTGTTGGACAATCTTTACTGTATTTGTAAAATTCATTCTGTTGCATACTTAACAACAAACAGAATATATAAGAAATAAAAGAAAAATAAGAGAATTGTTTGATTATAAAAATCAAACCAGGAAAATAAAATAAAATAAATAAAAATTGATTTTTATTTTGTTACAAAAACAAAATCAAAATCTGATTTAAATAAATAAATAAAACAGAAAACAAATAACCAACTTACTTGATTAATTTCTTGAATAATATTCTGATCAAGTCCAGTGTTCGACACTGTGTCCTTAAGACAGATTCGTCCTCTCCACGGTATTTTCAGAACGTGGACGTCTGTCTCCCAGGATGAAATGATCAACAGCAAACAATAGCAGCACTACAAATTGTTTGCCCAACGAACACATTAAGTGTTTACACTTACACTCTTTCTCACAGAAAATATATGCAGCAAAATGCAGAGAATTTTAGCAGAGGAGAAGTACGAAAATTATTGTAAAAAACCAAATGAGGGATTACCTATTTATATAGGTGAAGTGGTGGCTTGGTGGCTGCTAATTTTAAATTAAACAGGTACAATACCTGTTCAATTTAAATTAAACAGATACAAAATCTATAGGCATTGTTTGGTTTGAATTTCAAACAATTCAAAAACTTGTTTTGGGTGGATTTGAATTTGAACAGATTTGGTTAGGACAGATCCGAAACTGTGCAGAATTTCTGAAGAGGTGCAAACCAAAAATTTGAATTTTATTTCCAACCAAAATTGGGCCGGACAAGCCCAACCGAACCTCACACCACGCACCCGCGCCCAAGCCCAGCTGAACGGGACGGACGGTGGCGGCACACTCGCGTGTGTGGTGATTTTTGGTCCAATAGGTCTAGCCTATTTTGCCCATAACCTCCCTCTCTACAAAACTTGGGTACCCCTTGGGGCACACCCCAAGTTCCAATCCCATGCCTTATAAACCCACTCAAAACTTCTCACCAAATCAATGTGGGACAAGCCATTTTTCAAACCTTTAAGGATTTTCCACCAAAACTCTATTTCCATGGAGCACACTTTGGCTTCAATTTCCCATTCACTCGATAATGGTTTTGAGTAACCAAATATACCACGTGAATCACAATGTGGCATAAAACGCGTTATCACTTGGACCCGCCAAATTTCGCGTACGGGTCCCACCTAAATAATAGACCAAAGTTAGGAAAAATTCTGTTATATACCTAGATTTTTTCCAAATCATTTCTAACAGATTGAACCAATTGTATTGATTGGAATGCATTTCTAATTAATTTGTATTATGTTTTCCATTACCATGAAACTTGAATAGCTCTCAGAATGGTGGCTTCTAAAAGGTTATAATTGACAAAACCTCTGTATGTATATATATATGGAAGATTTGCATTACAAAACTACGAAGGCAATGGTGGGTGTTTTAACTGGAAATTAAATGATCACAAGGAGTGACATCATTTTGTATGAAAATTTTGTATAAAAGTTTTGGTTTGTGTACCATTACCATTTTTTTTTTCTTCTTTTTTACTGTCGTTTGTTCTTTTATTTTGATTTTGTTTTTTGAGCAAAACCTCACCCTTTTTAGCCCATTTGGATTAAAAATCCTTATTGGTTTTTAATGTAACTTGGACAAAGAAACATGAGAGTTGGTGCTAAATGTTTTGACACAGTAACTAAAACAAATTTAAGTTACAATAACATTGAGCTCTTTTTATTCTTCCTCTCTCTCTCTTTTTTTTTTATTTTTTTTATTCATTTCCTCTTAAATTGGAATGTTAGGCTTCTTAAACTTCCACTTAAATTAAAGAATCATATGCTATAATGTGAGGATATGTGTGATATGCTATACATGTCTTTATCAATTTTCAAAAAATGGGGTTGTGATCCTTAGTTGTGAGATTGTTTGTATTGTGTATGCAGATTAAAAAATGGCTTCTTCTTCTACAAACAATAGCAACATAAGATTAAAACCAAGACTGTGCAATTGTGGAAGAACAACTGCCATATATATTGTAAGAACCAATGAGCATGAAAATCAAGGGCGTTTGTTCTTTGTATGCCCATTAAAATATGTATATATTGTAAAAATTAATCCTTTAGTAGTTACAAATTAATTTGTCTTATTCGACTAATTGATTGTCATGCATTGTAGAGTAACACTGGCCATTGCAATTATTTTAAGTTCGTAGATGAAGATGATGAAGAAGTTACGTCCACAATCCGTTCCAACACTAGAGCTTGTGATGCTATAACAGTAGAAGAATTTAACGATCTAAGGGCGAAGCTTCATGGAATAGAAAATAAAAATGATGAATATCGTCAAAGACTTGAAAGGATGGAAAATGAAAATGATAACTATGGTCGAAGGCTTAAAAGGATTGAAAATCATTTGAAGGCAATGGTGTATGTCATTGTAATTTTTATGATTTTGTACTTTATGTTAGAATTTATGATTTTTATAGGCTTATTTTAGGTCAACTTTGAGCTCAAATTTGAGTGGGTCCCACACGTTTTTTAAGGTGGGTCCAAATAGGTGACTTGTTCTTTGCCGCATGGCAAGTCACACGGTGAAAACGATTCGTCAAAACCATTTATGAGTGAATGGAAAATTGACATCGTTCTCGGGTTCGTGAAATAAACAATTAAAGAAGTAAAATGTGGATTGCTTTGTAATGGTAGTTCTACATTGAAAACTTAAGAGAACTTATGTGTATATATAAGTTCTAGGTGGCAACACTAGGGTTAAGTCCCAAGGGGCACCCAAAGTTTGTAGAAGGGAGGAGTTATGGACAATTCATTTGTTGCCTTCTAGCAACATTCTGATTTTTGAAAATTCATTTGTTGCCTTCATTTTGCTCTCTTGCATACATATATTCTTTATACTAGTTTTAGAGAAAATTCTGAGAGTATAGAACACAGGTTTGGTTCGCTGTACGGATTGTTTGGAGTGCTACTACAATCTGTGTAGATCATTGTATCTTGGGAGATAGACGCTATTTGTAAGCACCGAAGCGGGGAGAATCTATCTTAAAAACAGAGTGTGATACACTCGACTTGATCTTTTTATGATTATTCGGTTCGGTAAATAAATTCAATAAGTAATTTATTTTTATTTGTTTGATTTGTTTCAAGTTATTATTTTACACAGAAGATTGTTCCAATAATCTTAAGACATACCTGCTTGAATTATTCTGTTTATACATAATTTTTCGTTTATTTCTCTTTCTTCCTTTCTTCTTATAGAAATTATTTTCTGTGATTATACAAAGTAACATTCTGGTTGGAAAAAAACAAATAGTAGTAATATACTGTTTGACAAATAGTAGTAATATACTGTTTATTTTCTTTGACAATTAGTAGTAATATACTGGTAGTTATTAACAAATCAGAATATTTATTTGTGAAGTCGGTCAGAATTAATTTTGGTTTTCATAAATAATTTCTGAGTTTTCATTAATTAAAATTCTATTTTTAGTATTTTAATTTTTGAAGTGTTACAGAAATATTTTTCTGTGTGGAATTAATTTGTTTAAATAAAATTTTATTTTCAAATTAATTGGAAATAAAAATTACAATTCTTGTTTCTTTTATTTTTACAAAATTTAAATTCTGTATTTATGGTTTAATTTTTTGCGTAGTATAAAATTCTAATTATAATTTTGTTTTATAATTTAGAATTTATAGCTACTGAAACTAATGCTCAAACAAGTACTGGAATGGTGGTTGCAATAGCTCCAACCCCTCTTGCTGTTGTGACTATGCCAGTCAATTATGGTGAAAAGCCAGAGAAGTTCTTAGGAACTAATTTTAAAAGATGGCAGCAGAAAATGTTTGTTCTATCTTACTACTCTCAACCTGGCACATTTCTTTCGTGAGAATGGTCCTACCCTGAACAAGGATGAAGCCGACCGACAAGTAGTTGCTGCGGTCGATGCTTGGAAACATGCTGATTTCCTTTGCCGAAACTACATCTTGACAGACTTGATAGCACATTATACAATGTCTACAGCCCAATTAAAACGGAAAAAGAACTTTGGAAGTCGTTGGAGAAAAAATATAAAATAGAAGATGCTGGCTCGAAGACATTCGCAGTAGGTAAATTTCTAGACTTTGTGATGGTTGATTCTAAGACTATGATAAGCCAAATTCAAGATCTCCAACTCATTCTGCATCACAATCATGTAGAAGGCATGTCTCTGAGTGAATCCTTTCAAGTTTCTTCCTTAATTGAAAAATTACCATAAGGCTTGAAAAAATTTAAGTACTACCTCAAACAGAAGCGCAGAGAAATAACCTTAGAGGAATTGATTTTGCATTTGAGGATTGAGGAGGACAACCGCAATTCTACGAAGCGGGCTGGTAAGCATCCCATGGAGTCTAAGGAAAATGTGGTGGAACGTGCTCCAAAAGCAAAGAAACGAAAGTTTTTTAGAAGAAAGTTCCGCACAAGGCTCTAAAGGAGGGGAAATTAAAAAGTACAAGTTTAATGGAAAATGTTACATCTATGGAAAGACATTAGGCCAAAGATTGCCGAAGCAAACACAAAGGCAAAGGAAGATCAAGCAAAAAGCCTGCTCAAGCCAATATGACCGAAGTGGAAAAAATTTCCAATGGTGTAGATGACATAAATCTTTCCGCAGTTGGTTTCGAGGCAAATCTTGTCGGAAATCCAAAACAATGGTGGGTGGACACTAGTGCTACTCGCCATATTTGTGCCGACAAAAAGATGTTCACATCTTATTCTATGGTGGACAACGGCGAACAACTTTTTATGGGCAACTCTTCGACTTCTAAAGTTGAAGGACAATGAAAGATTATTCTGAAGATGACATTTGGAAATAAAATCACTCTCAACAATGTGCTGCATGTATTGGACATTCGTAAGAATCTAGTCTCCGGATCTCTATTAAGTAAAAATGGATTTAGGCTAGTTTTTGAAAGTGACAAATTTGTACTTACCAAAAATGAGATGTATGTAGGAAAATATTACATGTTTGTAGACACCCCATTTTTGACTACCCTTAAGATTTGGGCGCTTTATTCCAAACACCCGATGATGAAAGTTACACTATGCAATCTTTTGAATTCTCAGCGAAGAAATTTGGATTCAAGCTCTAATCCCAAACCTTGCACCCCATTTTGGCCAAACTATTTTAGACCTTAAAACCCTCTTTTCAAAATAGTTTTTCAAATGTTTCTACGATTTTCCAAGGCTCGTATTTTGTTTAAAACATTGCACTTTTCGGTAGACTGAGTAAGGACAAAATGGAAATAAATGGAATGGAGGTGAACTCTTTGAAAAATATTTAAAACATCTTATTTATAGGTTTGGAGTTGAAGGAAATAGGAGGGGAGGGAAGAAAGCTAGTTTAGGAAGAAGTTGAGCATTAAACCGTTGAGAAAGAATGAGCAGCCTTCACTAAATTATGCATATCTCTTTGCACACTTAGAACTTAGATGTGAGGCCACTACCATTGGAAATTAGACTTTCGGGGCTTCAATTTAGACTCAAGAATAACCTAAATCCTAGTTTGAATGAGGGAGATATGTCTATTTGAAATCGGGCTTGAAATGCAGATTTTTAGAGCCGGCCAAGTCCATTTAGATTCAGCCGTGGCTCATTTAGAGCCGGCCGGATTTCAATGAAAATTTGTCCAGAATGTCTTTTTAGACTTGGCCTTGCATTATTTGGTCCGGCTGTGGGTTTTTTGGAGCTGGCCAACTGTTTTGGGAGCCAGCTAGCTCTCAATAGCGCCAAACAGACAGTTGGCGGGAATTGGATAGCTGGCTTTGTTTGAAGATATTTCTGACCAAATTGGCTCAAATCCTATAAATAGGACCTCCTACTTCAAATTTTAAGGTTATAAAAACCTTCAAAGAGGCTTAGACATTGATGAGAGCTTTTGGACCTTTAAACTTCCTTTGATTCTTCAAATCAATTCCCACCCTCCGTACACAATTAAAGCTTGGATTTGAAGCTTTCTTGTAGAGAATTCAAGGCATATTTTCATAACCTAGAGGTTAGAGAATTGTTCTAGGACATATTTGTAGGAGTTTTGACATAACTTCCTTACAAAAGCTTTCTTTATCTTCAAACCTTTTTCAACAATACATACAAAATACATACACCATTAGAGCTTGTTCTTGGAGTTTTTTGTTGAGATTTGAAACTAAATTTCAGAACCTTAAGGGTGTTTTGAATCAAGTTTGATAACTAAGAAGCATCCTCTCTTTCAAGAGGTATAAGCTTATCACCTTTTTCCTTACTTTCATTTCAATTTTTTTCTTGTATTTCCCTACTATTTTGGATACTATTTTGGATCCATTCTAAGTGTTGGAATTTGGGGTTGAATTGTTACCAAAGATAGAAAGGTTTAACACCCTTTCTTACTCCTTATTTCATAGCTCATGTTCTTGCACTCTTTTCTTTGTTTTTTACACTAATTTTTAGAGTTTAAAAAGGCTGAAAAACATGGTTTAAAAGTCTCAAAAGTGGAGGGATTAGCCACCTCTCTTTGATTTTGCTTACTAACTTTGTATCTTTTGCTTTTGTCTATCTTTTTGTGCTCTTTAAACACACTTTTAGCCACTTTTTTGGGGCTGTTTTGGGATTGTTCTTGGACTTTTTTGGGGTTGAAATATGTTATTTAAAATTGCAAAAAGTGGAGGGGTCAGCCACCCCTCCTTAGGCTTTGTTCCAAAGCTTTTTCTCTACTCTTTTTACTTACTTTCTCTTGCTTTTAGCTACTATTTTTTTACATTTTAGGGCTATTATGGGCTGTTTAATTCATTTAAATAGTTTATGCTTTGAATATTATACATGTTGTGTTGTAAGTCCTCATGGTTTCGGTTGTTTAGGCCTTAGATACCAAGTCATTTGAGTTGATAGCTTTATTTACTTAGTTTTCATGCGAAGAATTTTATTTTAAATAATCAACTTCGCATAATCATTTCTGCACCCTCCCTTCTTTCTTCTTTTCTTTTGTTTGAGAGCTATTGCACTTACTAACTTTGTATCTTTTGCTTTTGTCTATCTTTTTGTGCTCTTTAAACACACTTTTAGCCACTTTTTTGGGGCTGTTTTGGGATTGTTCTTGGACTTTTTTGGGGTTGAAATATGTTATTTAAAATTGCAAAAAGTGGAGGGGTCAGCCACCCCTCCTTAGGCTTTGTTCCAAAGCTTTTTCTCTACTCTTTTTACTTACTTTCTCTTGCTTTTAGCTACTATTTTTTTACATTTTAGGGGCTATTATGGGCTGTTTAATTCATTTAAATAGTTTATGCTTTGAATATTGTACATGTTGTGTTGTAAGTCCTTATGGTTTCGGTTGTTTAGGCCTTAGACACCAAGTCATTTGAGTTGATAGCTTTATTTACTTAGTTTTCATGCGAAGAATTTTATTTTAAATAATCAACTTCGCATAATCATTTATGCACCCTCCCTTCTTTCTTCTTTTCTTCTGTTTGAGAGCTATTGCAAACAAGTGCTTGTTGTTCAAGGCATGAGAAAGAGATCTATATTCAATGGCTTAATCTCTACGAAGGTTCATCGTCAATGTATAGGCTCTTTTTCATGCTATGGATCACTTCTCGTTTGACATTTCTTCTCATTTAGTGGACTTAAACATCACTTCGGACAAATTGGTTAAAGAATGGCAAAGACTAACAAAATTGGCCTAAAATGAACTAAACTGACATAAAAAAAATGTTTAGAGTTGGTTGGATTTGGCCAGACGTTATGCCAAGTCCATCACTCCGAGAATTGTCACTTATCAATCCATGATATGTTTATGAGACTTGGAGCATGTCTACTTCCCTCTTTGAGCCTTCATGATAAGAGGAAGGGGTGGTTTTCCATTGCATTTATTAAATTTGTCCAAACATGCTCGAAATCATCAAGCCATCAAATTGTGCTTATTGGTGGTTTTGGACTCGAAATCATTCTTCTCTTGAGTTTCCTATGACAGAGAAGAGCAGAAAGGACAAGCAGGGCCTATAAAGACTCTGTCTGCACTGTTCTCACCTCAGAGCATTAAAACATTTTTGGCATAAAATTAGAGTACGACTGGCTCTTTTTGGACCCGGCCGAATCTTATTTAGGGCCGGCCGGCTCCCAATGTTTGGTAAAATAGAGACTTTTGGTAGAAACAAAAGGCTGTGGCTGAAGGTGAGGCAGACCAGTCTGGGCAGACAGAGCAGCTTCTAGACATGTGCATGCAATCATTATGCCTCATTGTTACTTGTATTCGTATTATTATCTTATTATCTTATTATTGTTGTTATTGTAAATATTAATTGTTGTTGCAATTGCATTGGATATTATTATCGTGTAATTAGTATTGATATAATATCTTTGTTGTAATAAATTAGATAGTTAGCTTAGTGTCCCTTGAATTTGTAATAAGTAGTTAATTAACTTAGCTAGTTAGTTACTTAATTCATTTATTCAAATTTGTAATAATTAGTTAATCCGGACACTTGGACACTTATTCGGACCCTCTTGCACGAGGGTAAATATGTAATAATTATGTATGTCTTCCAACCCCCATTTTTTTCTCCCTTTTATTTACCCGCTTATAATGGTAGTGTAGAGTATAATGTTTCCTTAGCATTTCCCATGTTCGCATACACTCGTCTCATATGTATTTGGGTTCGGCTCATCATACTAACCAATGTCGATTTCAAATTCATTGCTTGAATATGTGATTTATTCTATGTTTTGAATTGAATCATATACCATGTTAGTAGCTGAACCTATGTAATTGCATGATTGCATGTGTCACATTAGTCATTTCGCATTAGTTAGGCACATGCATATTTTCTAATTATCTTGCTTTGTTGGCTTGCCTTGGAGTACTAGGTGAGTGTTTATTGTTTTAACATATTGCATTGCGTGTTAGTGTAGCCATATCGAGTATGCTTTCCGTGAGACTAAGTGCTTAAGAGATATACCTATTTGAATGCCTATGGAGGAAGGCCTTTTTACTTAAGTTGGAATAAGTTGATTAATGTCAATACAAGCTCACTTTTCAAGTGACATGTATGCAAAACATTTTTTCAAAACAAACATAAAATCAGTGAGTTCCAAATTTTGTAAAGTGGTCTATACTTGTGTGCATCACATAGTAAAGATAACCTAATAACCGGAACAAGAGTATATAATGTAAATAAAAATCACATCATGATTAGTAGACGCCAATCTTTGATCGGGTGAGTGGGGTGTTCAATTCATGACCTTCCCCTCTCATACCTAAGTTCCCGAGCTGAGACACTTTGGTGATGACAGACTAATGGCCTTTGGCACGAGTCATGGGTTTCCTAAATTTTCCAAAAATATTTGGGTGGCGATTCTGTAATCTGACAAAGCAGTCTATTTTTGGCATTTTGATTCAAAATTGATTTTCCAAAAGAATTGTTGGATTTGGACTCATTTGTGTTTGTCTATTTCACATTACACTTATGAAATCAGATTTAGAACCACGGGAGTCCAAACTGTAGGGCTATCGTATTTGAAAGGAGCACGAAAAGCAAGCTACAATTTCTAATGGCCTTTTCAAAATAAATGTAATGACTGTTGTACCCTCTGTTATTAATAATAATACATCTTCTTCTTACTTGCTTTAGTTTGCAAATTTGTGGCATGGTAGACTAGGACATAATAATTATGGATCTTTGCGTAGATTAATTAATATGGAATGTTTACCTAAATTTGACATTGATTTAAATCATAAATGTGAAATTTGTGTTGAGACAAAATTAACTAAAACTCCTTTTCATTCAATTGAGCGAAATACAAAGCCACTTGAATTAATTCATAGTGACATTTGTGATTTTAAATCAATTCAAACCAGAAGTGGGAAAAAATATTTTATCACTTTCATAAATGACTACACTAGATATAGTTATGCTTATTTAATTCGAATCAAGGATGAAACTTTTAAAACTTTCATTCAATTTAAGAATGAAGTTGAAAATCAACTTAGTAAAAAAATTAAAAAACTAAGAAGTGATAGAGGTAGTGAATATGAATCACCTTTTGGTGAGTTTTGTAAAGAATATGGAATAATTCATCAAACCATCGCTCATTACTCACCTCAGCAAAATGGAATTGTTGAAAGAAAAAATAGAACTTTAAAAGAAATGATGAATGCCAATGTTAATAAGTTCTGGATTACCTCAGAACTTGTAGGGAGAAGTAATACTTTCTGCTAATTATATACTTAATAAAGTACCCTGAAAGAAAGTGAATTAAACACCTTATGAAATGTGGCATGTGAGAGTACCATCCAACAAATACTTAAAAGTGTGGGGGTGTTTGGCTAAAGTGCTATTCTTAGTCCTAAAAAGACTAAGATAAGTCCTAAAACTGTTGATTGTGTATTCATTGGTTATACCAAAAATAGTAGTGCATATCGATTTTTGATTCATAAGTCAGAACATTCCGAAATGCATGTAAATACTATTATTGAATCTCAGAATGCATCGTTCTTTGAACATATATTTCTAAATAAGACTGGACAAGAGACTTGTCACACCCCAAACTCACCCCTAAAAGTTTGGGCATGACATGCCAATGTTAATAAGTTCTGGATTACCTCAGAACTTGTGGGGAGAAGTAATACTTTCTGCTAATTATATACTTAATAAAGTACCTTGAAAGAAAGTGAATCAAACACTTTATGAAATGTGGCATGTGAGAGTACCATCCAACAAATACTTAAAAGTGTGGGGGTGTTTAGCTAAAGTGCTATTCTTAGTCCTAAAAAGACTAAGATAAGTCCTAAAACTGTTGATTGTGTATTCATTGGTTATACCAAAAATAGTAGTGCATATCGATTTTTGATTCATAAGTCAGAACATTCCGAAATGCATGTAAATACTATTATTGAATCTCAGAATGCATCGTTCTTTGAACATATATTTCTAAATAAGACTGGACAAGAGACTTGTCACACCCCAAACTCACCCCTAAAAGTTTGGGCATGACCGACTTGATGATGGGTCTCAAAACCACATAATCAAATAGCAAGAATACCTTAAATAACACCGGGGCCTGAACGGAAGCAAATATTAATCTAATATGACCTTCGTTGAGCAGTGCTTAAATGCCAGGATCACAAAATATTTCATCACATAACCCAACACATAATGTAGTATATACGTAAGTGGCAACTATACACATACATATACAATCCCAACCCCATAAATGGGGGTATAACCAAAACATTCAAGGGTGAAAAGTTATACATATCTATCAACGTTTGACAAAAGTACTGATGACCCAATGTTATGTGCCATGAAGGGAACTCTACAAAAATAAATAGGCTTCATTTAATTGATTAGACACAATGGGGTTGACAAAAGAGCTGCTAGAGCTGGACTAGGACTGGCCTCCAAGCTGATTACCTACATTGATATACATAACACAAAGTGAGCGAGGCTCAGTGAATAATAACATGTAGGGCAATTCGTATGAATGAATAGAAATCGCACCGAATGTAAACTTATAATTCGCATGCTTGTCTTCGTTCTGCATTCATTCCCAAAATGGCCATGGGCCCAATATCATACAGAATGACCTCAAGTCCAACGTATCAATAGCTGTTTGGAACATTGGAGGGTAGGTAGAACATTGATGTCCCCACCTCTCTCGGCCCTAGGGCCGCCAACAATAAGTAGTTTATATCCGAATGGCCTTAGGCCCATTGATAGCAAAACAAAATGACCTCGGGTCCATAATAATACCATTGTTCAATAGTACGACAGAAGTTTTTCAATTGTTCACCATATCGGGACACAACCCATTCATGAGTAACAGTATACTAACGATAATTATCAAAAGTAAATGGAACATATCACTACACTACTATTATTCACAGTGCTGTGGAGAAGCAATAGTCCCTTCCTGTATGTGACCTACACACAGCATGCAACCCACAAGTCAGCTACTTTTCATTAGACAATATCAGATTCTTTCAACTCTTACTTATTTTCAAGCATTTTAAAAGGTTCAAATGCACATTTTAATATGTCCAGAGGGTCTAACAGAAGAAAAGAAACACATAGAAGTTTTCCTCTTAGGCCGTATGCGCGGAAGCCCTCCACTGCATATGCGGGAAGGTGGGCCGCACGTGCGGGGGCCCTCCTCCGCATGTGTATTTATTTCAAAACCTCAAGTTTGTACTCCCCTGTTTTCCGCACGTGCGGCTGTGAGCCCCGTACGTGCGTTGGTGCTTCCCGCACGTGCGGCCATGAGCCCCGCACGTGCGGTCGTAACCTCTGTTTTGAGCAGTCCGAACCAAGGCAAACATCCATCTAGGTGTACACATCATAAGGTACAAAATAGAGGAATTCAATGCAATATTATGATACAACATCACAATAACATGAATCACAAGTTTAATTAGACCATCATCCCCTCCAAATTCATATACACAACTCAATTCTCTTAGATTTCTAGCTTTATTTGTCTAAGCAAATATATATTTAACCATCTAGTTGCATAGGTGAGTTCAAACATGCAAAACTAAAGGATAAGATGTAATTCTCCTCCATATAGCACAAAATAATTTCCAAAACAACCTAAAACAAGAAGTATTCTTCCAATTAACCGATGACCATACACTGGCTTTAATTATAAACCCTAGTTTTCATGAATGTAAAAGAAGTTCTAACTCAAATCAATTAGAGAGGTTATTCTTGGTGGGTTATTCCTACCTTGAACTCAAATCTCTACAACTCTTCTCAATTCCTTCAATTTTCTTCTTGTTAAGCCTTTTCTCCTTTCTCTTCCTCTCTATCACCTCTAGCACTCTTTCCTTCTTAGGAGATATTTCTTTGTGATATGAAAAGTGACCAAGTTAAGAGTGTTATTTAAGGGTTGAACACAAATTAATCAATTTAATCATTATGAATCAAATTTTTACAAAAATTCATATTATAATCTAAAAATCATGCTCATCACAATTATAAAGTTAATTTCGGGTTATCGCGTTTCTAAAGCTTCCAATTACTAATCCAAACGTCACAATTGTAACAAATTTTTCACATAATTGATAGATATAAATCCATTGTCATATAATTCACACAATTAAACTTAATTTTACATGGAATTTCACATCAAGCATATAATTACACATATAATAAGAGACTGAAAGCATACCAAAAAGCATATAAGAGGGTCAGGTTATTACAAGACTAGTACTAATAAAAGATTTTATGATGTTATTACTAGTCATGGTAAAGAACAAGAGCAAGAGATAGATCAAAATGAGGAAGAGGAACCTAGGTGATGTAGGCCGAAAAGTACCACATTGAGGCCACTTAAGTTACATTTTTAGTTTTTCAATTTTGTTTATTTGGTAGAGATGATGTGTTTGGTGCACTTGTATAGATTTAGCAGGAAATACGCAAATTCAATCAAAAAGGGGCGCGAAAGCAGATTCTTCGTGCAAGAAGTGAAAAAACCGAGCTAGCCACCTCACCGCACGTGTAGCCAAGCTTCACCGCACGTGCGGCCCACCATCGCTCGAGTGGCCCACCTAGGGTTGCGTGCGTGAAAATTTTGGGCTTTTCTGCTGGGATAAAAAAAAAAAAAGGGACTGATGTGGGTTCGAAAATTATTCTAAGAAAAGGGAGGCTAGGGTTTAGAGAATGCGATTTTTCCTCAAGCTTCAAGGAGAACTTTCATGGGGGCTTCCACCTCTTCCATCTCTTCCACCTCTTCCCACTCCACCATGAGTAGCTAGGCTTTTATTTTCTAGGGTTTTGATGAAACCCTAGCCATGTAAATGGATTTTTCTTAAGCTTTGATTGTGAACAGTTTGAATAAATGTATAGATGATTTAGAAGTTTATAATAATTGTTCTTTCCATCTCTTCAAGTATTTTACTCTCTATGATTGTTTAATGCTTTCCATACATTAGTTTTCTTTGTGTTTGTGTTCGACGTACGAGATGAGTCATGCTACGAGAGACGGGTCGGATTGCTACCATAGTTTAGAGCAACCGCCTCGTGCTACTCGGAATGATTCGTGCCTGTACGTTGAATGCAATAACCCTCTTGATCAATATTTTAAACTTGTAGTTGTGAAATATTGAGTATTTCAAACCGGATTGCAATTGATGACCGATGTTAAATCTCATTTTTGTGGTTAGTGGTGAATTCTTTGACCTACGATTTTTTTCAAAATTAATATCTCAAACCCTAATTTTAATTTTCAATTTAATTATTCAATTTCATTTAATTCTTATTTAGTCATAATATCCATCAATCTTTTTAATCAAAATTAATTTAGAAATCTAGCAATTAAATTAGTTTAATTTCATAACTGTTCATGTGAATCGATACCTGGACTTGCCATTATTCTAAAAGAATTTGGAATAGTTTAGTGTTTAATTTTGGTGTGTAAAACGACCCATCAAATTTTGGCGCTGTTGCCGGAGACTTCTGGCGAAATTGAGTAATTTAAAGTTACATTTCTATTTTAATTTTTAGTTTAGGATTTTATATTTTTGTGTTGCTAAGTGTGTAGAGTGTTTGCAAGTGAAGCTATCATCGAAGTGCAAGCAGAGTGGAACCGAGCTTTAAAAACAAACCGCAGCACCAAAGTGCTTTCTTTTTAAATAAAAAAACAAAAACAAAAACAAATACTTGCAAGCAAAGCACCAAAGTGCTACAACTAGAGAGCTCAAGTGGAAATTGGGGATAACGTTTACACGCCAAGCACCCGTAAGACGAGTAAAGCGTTTTCGTTAAATTGCTGTGAGTATTCTCTTCTTTGGTATTTTTGCTTTCATAACTTAGTGCACAGAGTCGGAACTTAGTGTGTGTGAGTAGTGTATACACGGGCGCCATTCTTGTCGCCCTAAATTGTGGAATTTGGACCTTGAACTAGAAAGGACTCTTAGGAAACTTAGAGCCTCTTCCCGTGTTCCTATTCTTGAATACCCTTATCCATACTTCGAACCAATAAAGATGGAAAACCCAAATGGCCTAAATGGGCCCAACTGGACCCTTAAGGATTACTTTACACCCACTGTATATACATCACCATCATGCATCCAATTACACGACACCACTACTGCTCATTATGAGATTAAGTCTAGCACCATCCAAATGCTTCCATCATTCCATGGACTAGCTCATGATGACCTTATAAACATCTGAATGAATTTTTGAAACTTTTCTCTACAGTGAGGATCCAGAATTTCACCAATGAGGCCTTAATGTTGCGTTTGTTTCCATTTTCATTAAAGGACAAAGCCAAACACTAGCTGAACTCCTTACCTGCTAATTCAATCACAACTTGGGACCGATTACAACAGAAGTTTTTGGAGAAATACTTTCCCATTCGTAAGACCAACCAACTCAGGCTAGCCATCACCAATTTTGCTCAAATTGATGGCAAGTAATTTCATGAGACATGGAAGAGACTTCGTGAACTTCTCCAACAGTGTCCCCACCACCAAGTGCCTGATTGGCAACTTGTGTAGACCTTTTACTATGGCTTAACTTAGCCTCACCGCCAAATGGTGGATTCTTCTTGTGGTGGGACAATCATGTCCAAAAATGACGCCGAGGCATGACAATTATTTGAGAACTTAAGTGATAATTCCCTTCACCATACCTCCGCAACCCGGCAAGTCCGGCAACCAGTAGTTGGAGCCCTAAAAAGAGGGGGCATTTATGAGGTAAGGCAAAACCTAGAGTTAGCCCAACAAGTAGAGGCATTGTTCCACAAGATGGACCAATTATTAGCTTCGGGACATGGCCCTACACAATAAGATCAACCTCAATTTCATGAGGCATGTGCTATTTGTGCGAGTCCTGCTCATGACTTGAGTGAGTTCCATTCGGCATCACAATTTTTGGAATTAGTCCAAGAGCATGTGAATGCGGCTCAAGGATTCTCTAACCCGGATAATGACCCATATTACAATACATATAATCAAGGATGGAGAAATCACCCTAATTTTTCATGGAGACCTCCTTCACAAGGCACTTCTTATAATCCTCCACTGTCAAGGCAGGATTTTAATAATTTTGCCAACCAATCTTTCTACCGTCTACCACAACCTTATCGACCCCTACAACCTTACTGGTAACCATAACCCCCGTCTGTTCCTCAAGGCAACTCGGCCTTTGAGACTCAAGTGTTAGAAGTTCTCTCTGAACTTAAGAGGTTAGCACCAGTAATTCACTCCCATACTCACTCTATTGCCAAGCTAGAGGCTGAATTGGGTTAAATGGCTAACAACATGAATAAGAGAGAGGAGGAAAAATTACCGAGTCAAACTGTGGCCAACCCTAAGGGTCAATATGGGGTAGATGGGTCGGGTGGGAATGGAAAACACCATGAGCAGGTGCAAGCGGTGATTACTGTTAGAAGTGGGAGAGAGTTAGAGCGTCGCCCGGTTGCGTCTGATGCAACTAAGGCTAAGAAGGGTGATCATGGTGGTCAACCCAAAGAGAGCAAGGGTAAGGGAGAAACAGACTTAGCCCCTAGCACTTCACAGGAGCCGAAGGCACCCTTTCTCCAACGCCTTGATACACCATCCCCTTTTAATAAAAAGGCGGCATCCATGGAAGTGGTGATGGAGGTTTTTAAACAAGTGAAAATCAACCTCCCCCTGTTGGAGTCGATTAAGCAAGTACCCTCATATGCTAAATTTCTAAAGGACCTTTGTATACAAAAGCATAAATCTAGGACACACATGTCCCAACTATACTCACGGAGCAAGTAAGCTCTATCTTGTTGAATGACACACCCCCTAAGATTAAAGACTCAGGTGCCCCAACCATTGTATGCGTTATATGGGACGATTTCATTGATAGGGCCTTGTTAGATTTAGGGGCTAGTGTCAATTTGTTGTCGTACTCTGTGTACGAAGAATTTGAACTTGGCGAGTTGAAGCCCACTGCTGTTACTCTCTAGTTGGTTGACCAGTCCCTCAAAGTGCCATGTGGCATGATTGAGGATGTGCTAGTAAAGGTCAATAGGTTTTATTTCCCTGTTGACTTTTTGGTCTTAGATATGGAACCGGTAGCCAGTTCTAGGAAGCAAATCCCAGTGATCTTAGGTCGATCTTTCTTGGCTACGACCAATGCATGCATAAATTGTTGTACCGGGGTTATGAAAGTTTCATTTGGGAATATGCAAGTGAAACTCAATGTTTTCCAAGTATCTCAACAACCCCATGAGAGAGAGGAGTGCTTATTTGTGGATGTTGTGGAGTGGATGAGATTGTGGAGGAGGCTTTACCCTTCATTCTTGTAAAGGACCCTCTAGAGGCTTGTCTAGCTCATTTTGGGTTTGAAAATTTTGATATTGATAGGTCAGTTGAGGAGGTGAATGCCTTACTTAATTCTTTTTCTACACCAGATTTTCCTCCGTGGAAAGCCCGGTTTGAGTCCTTTCTTCCTCTGTCTAAAGAGGCTGCCATACCATCCTTAGTCACACCACCTATACTTGAGTTCAAACCACTCCCAGCCATACTTAAGTATGTATTTTTAGGGCCTCGGGATACTTTACCTATCATCATTGCATCTGACTTAACTGCAGAGCAGGAAAGTCAATTAATGAGTGTTCTTGTGGCACATTGGAGTGCTATAGGGTGGTTGCTGGCTGATTTGAAAGGGATAGATCCCTTCGTGTGCATGCATCATATATATTTAAAGGAGGATGCCAAACCTTCTCGCGAAATGCAACAGAGACTTAATCCTAACATGAAGGAGGTTGTGAAAAACAAGGTGTTAAAATTGTTGGATGTGGGTATCATATACCCCATCTCGGATAGCAAGTGGGTGAATCCCACGCAAGTGGTGCCCAAGAAATTGGGCATCACTGTTGTAGAGAATGAGCAAGGAGAGTTGGTCTCCACACGAACCACTACTGGGTGGCGAGTGTGTATTGATTATAGGAGATTGAATTCCACGACTAGGAATGATCATTTTCCTTTGCCATTTATTGATCAAATTCTTGAGAAGTTAGCAGGGCAGGGTTTTTACTGTTTTCTTGATGGCTACTCGAGGTATAATCAAGTCCTAGTGTCACGCTCCAAAATTTGGACAATTAAAAATTTGGACAATTAAATATTAAATTATCAAAATTTTAGGTCGTGACAGTTTGGTATCAAAGCTCTAGGTTACCTTAAACTTGTGAGAGTTTAGGTGATCCTCAGATTGTGGAAATATGGGTTAGCTAGTTTAGTTTGGTGGTTGAGTTTATTCTAAGTAGTTTTGAACGAATTCTTTTTGTGTGTTTAACTTGAAGGTTATGGCTAGAAAGTATAATTTGAGAAGTACTGAGTCTAATAGCATAGGGGAAGAAACAACTGCTAACCCGGCGGTAGCGGCAACGGTGGTGACAACTACTACCGAGGCAACCAATATGGTGCAGATTAATATGGGGGAGATAATGGCTTAATTATTTCAAGTTGTGTAGAACAATCATCAAGGTCAGTAAGGAGATCCATTTGCGAAGAGAAACAAAGATTTTGGTTCTTTGGGAGGTCAAAAATTCTTTAGAGATGGAGGACCCATTGCAGCTCACACTTGGGTTCAGAAATATGAGATGGTGTTTGGTCATATACAGCTCATCGAGGTTCAAAAATAGGAGTTAGCTACACATTAGCTTGAGGGAGCAACCTTATTTTGGTGGAACTCGTAGAAGGAGGATCTAGATTTGATGACTTTGACTTGGGCAGATTTCAAGACTCGTTTTGACCGGAAGTTTGTTCCTGCTATTATTCGGTCTCAACTGAGTGATGAATTTTCGAAGTTGACTCAAGAGGGTAGAACAATGATCGAGTATGTCACCAAGTTCAATGAGTTGTCTCGTTATGCTCCTTACTTGGTTGACACGCAGGAGAAGAAGAATAAGAAGTTTATTAAGGAATTGAATCATTACCTGTCTAAATCCCTTATTTCCTTTGATGCTCTGAACCGTTTGACAAAGTTCTTGAATTGGCATTGAAGTATGAGGAAAAGGAGAAGCAGTTTAAAGAAGGAAAAACCAAGGTCGGAGAGACTTCTAGAGGGAGTCACTTCCAGCAGCGGGATGAGAACAGATACCGACCCTATGATCAAAGGCATAGGGGTCAGTAGTTTCAGAGGCCACAGTAACAGGGTAGTTAAGGAAATTAATGCATTACATACATTAATTCACTTTTCGATTATACGCCAGACATAGACGCCCATAAGTAACAGTCATAACTGATTGCCATTGCCTAAAGGCGTCAATCATTGACAGAAGGTCTTTGCCACTCATAGTCTGTTTTCATTTCCGATAGCCGCTAGCAGGTAGTCGGTAGTACTCGTCTGAAGGTCCTTTCTAGGTATAGCCATATCAATTGTGACCAAGGTTGTGCTATACGCGAGAGAAGAGAAGTACACATCACCGGATACCCATTCATCCTACATACCCAAGTAGAGAAGATGTAGTCCTCTTTCATCCTACATAAAGAGGTATGCATAGAGCACGTTAGACAATGAAAGTGGATTTTATGTTTATATGTGGAAGCTGTTCGAATGAAATAAAAGCTGGTCAAACCTGTTAGGATTGTCACACCTACCCGTCTTCTCTATATGCCGCCTGCTTGATTGAGCCCAGTCCCATGCCCGCCGAGTAAGGAAGGTAACCCCCTTCCTCATATTCCGCAGGTTGCCCCCGCTGTGCTAAATATTGTTTAACTCGCTCTCCGAGTGTTGATGGATTGGTAAAAGAATAAAGTATATAAGAACTCAAATGTCGGGTCCGTATAAAAGAATACATTTTCAAAATCGAAGACGAAGTACATAACAAAAGCATTTGACAATTCAATAACCTACATTTCCAATTAGCCACATCCGATCTTTCGTGTGGATGGGAAATTGGTGAGATTTTAGACACCTTTTTCTTTTTTTCTTTCATGTGTGTCTATTTATCTCTTTTTCTTTCCCCTTTTTCCGGTCCTGCTTCTACTTGCTACTCCTTCCCTTATCCTCGTTGGTTCTTTTTCACTTTGCGTATCTCCGTGTTAAGCACGGTCCTTCTCTTCGTTTGTCTAATGCGACTTCTTTTGATTTGCAATTTCGTTTTTTCTTGGGTGGTCCGGGGGTAGTTACATTCGGGACTGCCAAAGAAAGCAAGAAAGCCAGCGAGCGCTAACAGCCATGCGAGCACCGAGAAAGAAGTTGACAATTGGCAGTTTCGGATTGCCGGAGGTGATGATTAGACCTCAAAGTAATTTCCAGCCTCAGAGCAATTTCCAGCCCCAGGGGCACTATTATCAAAGACAGGGTGGTCCGCACCCACAAGGTTATCAAGGACAGCGGCAGCAAGTGCCACAATTAGGTTATCATTCTCCCGCACCTCAGTTAGAGGGCCCCCCCACCTATTAGACCAGTAGCACCTCAACCAATCAATAGGAATTGTTTTGGGTGTCAGCAGTTGGGGCATGTAATCAAGGATTTCCCTCAGAGATAGCAGGCACGACAGGGTCAGGTAGCTCCAGCCAGGGCATTTGCAGTGATGCCAAGAACTGACAAAGTGCAAGGTACTTTTAATCTCTATCAAGAACCCATTAGAGTACTTTTTGATACTGGTGCCTCTTATTCTTTTATATCTAGACAATTTTTGGAAAGAGAACATATTGTAACTACCTCCTTGTCTAGACCTATTCGTGTTAAGACCCCTTTAGGAGGGGCAGTTACTCTTTATGAGATGTGTAAAGATTTTGAGATTGGCTTTGCAGGATTAGTTGGGGCTACGGTGGTGACGCGGAATAACTATAGTTGCTGGACATGTCTCTTGGATTTTTTTTTTTGTTTTCTTGAGCTTAGGATTGATATTAGTTTATGTATTTATTATTTTTTTATGACTTTAGCATTGGGATAATTTGGCATGGTTTGTAACCGTACATTATTTAAGTTATTTTGACTACGTATTGTTACTTTAATGTTAGAGGTATTGGTTAGTTATGAAATTATGGTGGATGGTTTGGTTGGCGTTTAGTTTTTTTTGTTTCACCCTGTAGACACCCCATTTTTGACCGACCTTAAGACTCAGACGTCACCGATTGAGCGCTTGGTGATGTTGCATAATGTGCTCGTTCAGAAGTTTCAGAGTCACGGCCGTGCGCCCTGTCTCCGAACTTCCGAACCCCCTTCTGTGCCTTGCTTCGGTTTGCGAACCAGGCTCGATTTTCTCGGTTTCTTTTCCTGAGGGGAGGGAGAGGTCCCGTAGACCATCTCTCAATGTCCGTAGGCTACATTTTGTGGCCGTAGGCCATTTTGCCCATTTCGGAGTCCGGTTCCCGGTTTTCGGAGCCATCAGGCCGTGTGCCTCGGTTCGGGACCGCTTAACCATCTCCTATTGCTCTGATTTTTGGCATACATCTTATTTGCTCCCTTTTGAGAGACACTGGGGTCTGAGAAACCCACTTCGTGGCCGAATGCCACTTTCGGTGCTTAACAGCCCATTTTCGGGACCCCGAACTGCGTGTTTTGGTTCCCGGGCATTCGTTTTGCAACGGTTTTCATTCATTTTTGGCAGGTACCTCTGTTTTATCACTGGGGAGGTCACTGAAGGGTGGGAGGCCAGCAATTGTTGCAGCAACCAGTTATACATCCTCAGACGCCCTCCGGCGCCCGTTTTTCACACTTCCGGGCTAATGTTGAACCCCTTGGACCCTTTTTCTCGAACTTTGAACCACATATCTGTGATCTACACACATGAGAGGCCCCTAAAAGTTCATGGCCGGCCAGTAAGTCAACTTGACCCTTTTGCCCCCCTCTTTCCGAGCCATTGTTGAACCCCTTGGGCCCACATTCTTGAACTTT
>NW_021025076.1:16765-94275 GCF_004153795.1 Camellia sinensis | reverse complement strand
ATGTGAGTGTGGCTGAGGCTTACTCATGTTGGTATAAGCCCATATCATGTTTTCATGGCATTACATCGCATTTTGTCATCGCCTCGGTTTGCGTGCCCGTGTGCACGCATTTCGAGGTATCGGCATTTCATAGCATTGTGCATGCTAGGTTGTATCTTAGATATTCATCTATCATCGCCTCGGTTTGCGTGCCTGTGTGCACGCATTTCGAGGCATCTCATTTTCATAGCATTGTGTATGTTAGGATTGTATCTTATGTATCTTAGTTGCATATCATGCATATTGCATCGTGTCCGGAATATGAGTTAGCCCGGGCACGGGAAACGAGGTGCATTTCGTACTCCGAGTGACGGAATGTGTCTCAATTCCCCAGTCACCGACACTCCGGATTATCCATGATGGAGTTAGGTTTTAGCTGTAGTTTCATGTGCATTCATTCTATATTGAGTTGTGCATTTCGACTCCTCGGCCATCATGCCTCGGTATGCGTGATTGGTGGCACGAGTTTCGAGACATGCATATATCTGTGCAAATACATTGCTATGCCCCTTTCCTGCTCTCTGTTGCAGCAAAAACGCAGAATCAGCAACTTTTTGGGACTTGGCACGCATTTCAAGAACAGGTGTAAACAGAGGCTAATCGGGGCATTCCGGTGGATTTCCGCGCAAGACAATCCGGACATGCATCATCCATCAGAAGCAAGGCGGTCCCTGGCTTGTATGCCAGTTTTATCTGCTTTCTTAGTTAATTCATTAATTAATTAGGATTTTGTAATATTTCGGACTGTAATATTCTTTTATTCGGGACTGTATATTCCGGCAAAAAACAGTGCCGACCGGCAACATATTATGCCGACCGGCAATAAAGTGTGCCGACCGGCAAACAAAATTGCCGATGGAAGAAAAAGACCAGCCGGTGGCCTCCAGCCACTGCCGGTGGTGTATGGGGATGTCTCACAAGGCATTCCCTGCCCCTCTAAGGCAAAACAAAAGTGTTCGGTGCAAAACCAGACACTAAACAGTCGAGTTCGGGGATCCTGAGGTAAGGCGCGCGAGCCGAGACCTCCGGGAACTCCAAACGAACACAATCATGGAAGATCACCGTGTGTTCAAACAGTGACGTCCAAGTCTTGAGGACGGTCAAAAATGGGGTGTCTACAGCAGCAAGTGCCACAATTAGGTTATCGTTCTCCCGTACCTCAGTTAGAGGGCCCCCCACCTATTAGACCAGTAGCACCTCAACCAATCAGTAGGAATTGTTTTGGGTGTCAGCAGTTGGGGCATGTAATCAAGGATTTCCCTCAAAGACAGCAGGCACGACAGGGTCAGGTAGCTCCAGCCAAGGCATTTGCAGTGATGCCAAGAACTAACAAAGTGCAAGGTACTTTTAATCTTTATCAAGAACCCATTAGAGTACTTTTTGATACTGGTGCCTCTTATTCTATTATATCTAGACAGTTTTTAGAAAGAGAACATATTGTAACTACCTCCTTGTCTAGACCTATTCGTGTTGAGACCCTTTTAGGAGGGGCAGTTACTCTTTATGAGATGTGTAAAGATTTTGAGATTGACTTTGCAGGATTAGTTGGGACTACGGTGGTGACGTGGAATAACTATAGTTGTTGGACATGTCTCTTGGATTTTTTTTTTGTTTTCTTGAGCTTAGGATTGATATTAGTTTATGTATTTATTATTTTTTTATGACTTTAGTATTGGGATAATTTGGCATGGTTTGTAACCGTACATTATTTAAGTTATTTTGACTACGTATTGTTACTTTAATGTTAGAGGTATTGGTTAGTTATGAAATTATGGTGGATGATTTGGTTGGTGTTTAGTTTTTTTTTTGTTTCACCCCTAGGATTTGGAAGATGGAATATTAATTGGGGTTTAATCCTAATTTAATATTTAATTGTCCAAATTTTGGGACATGACACCCGATGTACTCTGCTGACCAAGAAAAGACCACGTTCACTTGCCCTTTTGGCACTTTTGCTTACAGGCGCATGCCCTTTGGGCTATGTAATGCACCAGTGACTTTTCAATGGTGTATGATGGCCATTTTCTCTGACATGGTGGAGAAATTTTTAGAGGTTTTCATGGATGACTTCTCTGTGTTTGGGCTGTCTTTTGAGGAGTGTCTCCAGAACTTAACCAAAGTCCTTATTCGTTGTGTGGAGACAAACCTGATTTTGAGTTGGGAAAATAGCCATTTTATGGTTCGTGAGGGTATAGTGTTGGGACACATTATGTCCCCTTAAGGCATAGAGGTTGACAAAGCTAATGTTGACCTCATTGTAGGCCTTCTTCCACCTAATTCTGTGCGTCAAATTAGGTCTTTCTTAGGACATGCAGGTTTTTATCGTAGGTTCATCAAAGACTTTAGTAAAATATCACATCCTTTGTGTAGTTTACTTGCTAAGGACACACCTTTTATCTTTAATGAGGCATGTTTGAAAGCCTTTGAAACACTACGAGTGGCCCTTACTACCGCCCCAATCATGAAATCACCGGATTGGTCGCTTCCTTTTGAAATCATGTGTGATGCCTCAGATTATCCTGTCGGCGCTGTGTTGGGCCAAAGGGGTCAATAAGGCACAATATGCTATATACTATGCTAGTTGCACTCTCTTAGATGCACAATTGAATTACATTACTATTGACAAAGAGTTGCTAGTTGTGGTCTTTGCCTTAGATAAATTTCGGTTCTATCTCATTGGCTCTAAGGTCATAATCTTCACTGATCATGCCACTTTGTGGTATTCACTATCAAAGAAAAAGACCAAACTTAGGTTAATTAGATAGATATTGTTGCTTTAGGAATTGTCTTAGAGATCTGAGATAAGAAAGGATCTGAGAATGTGGTGGCGGATCACCTTTCCCTAGTTCTTGTTGAGTATAATAGTGACCTTTTAACTTTGCATGATTCGTTTCCGGACGAACAACTTCTTGTGGTGTCACGAGCGAGGCCCCCGTGGTTTGCACATATTGTGAATTACTTGGCCATTGGGCAAATTCCTCAAAATTGGTCTAAGCAAGACAAAGACTGATTCTTTTTGCAAGTCAGGTATTATTTTTGGGAGGATCCGGAGTTGTTTAAATATTGCTCCAACCAAGTGATCTGACGGTGTGTGCCGGAGAGCGAGGTGCATAACATTCTTACATTGTGTCATTCTTCTACATGTGGTGGTCATTTTAGTGGGCATAAAATGGCTGCCAAGGTTTTACAAAGTGGGTTTTATTGG
Source organism: Camellia sinensis (assembly GCF_004153795.1). Lineage (NCBI taxonomy): Eukaryota > Viridiplantae > Streptophyta > Magnoliopsida > Ericales > Theaceae > Camellia > Camellia sinensis. Next base: position 91,031 of record NW_021025076.1, on the reverse strand, counting down.
CCCACAATTTTTAATGATGCCCATCAATTTTGTAGCATTTGTTTGCGCTGTTAGCAAATGGGTTTGATATCTCGTCATGATATGATGCCAATGTCCCTTATTCTTGTGACAGGGATCTTTGATGTTTGGCGGATTGATTTTATGGCCCTTTTCCCGTCGTCGTTCGGGTTTGAGTATATTCTCTTGGTAGTGAATTATGTGTCTAAGTGGGTGGAGGCAATAGTTACTCGATCAAACAATCATAATGTAGTAATCGAATTCTTGCATGAAAACATCTTTAGTCGTTTCGGGTTTCTTAGAGCCAGAATAAGTGACTAGGGTATTGTAGACACCCCATTTTTGACCGACCTTAAGACTTAGTCATCATCGTTTGTGCACCCGATGATTATGCATGTTTGTGCTCGTTTTGAGTACCTGAAGGTCTCGGTCGAGCGCCTTGTCTTTGAGCCTTTAAACTCTCTGTGTTTTGTCTTTGTTTTTGGGCTAAACCTTGGTGCCCCATGCTTGGAGGGAGGGAAGGCCTTGTCGGCCACTTTTTCCTCTTGTTGGCCACCTTGGGTGGCCGGTTGGCTAGGGGAGGTGGCCGGTCGGCCACCTAGAGTGGTTGATGGCCATTTTTTTCATTTTTTAGATATTTTGTGTGCCAGCTGTTGATCACTGAAGCCATCCTCCATACATGTGTATGGAGGGATGGAAACAAGCCTTAGGCTTGTATTTCTATATAATGGGGGGTCTCTCCCCCATTTGAGGGGTTCAAAATTTTAAATAGAAAAATTTCCCCTCTCAGAATTCTTGCTGCTTTGTTGCTGTGCTTCAAGGGTAAGAACTTGTCCATTTCAAGCTTTGTTTTGGTTAAGTGCTTGGTTATCTTTTTACACTATTTTGAGGCTGGTTCTAACCTCTAAAAACTGTCTTTTAAGGTTCTAAAATAGTGGTTTGAGTCCTGTTTGGTTAGGGGGGTGGTTCCCCCCCTTGCTCCTTGGCTTGTAAAGCTTTTTGAGCCTTCTTTCAAAGCTTTTGAAACCCCCTTTTCTTAGTCTTTTAACCACTGAATTCCAAAGGAATTTCAGCGGTATAAAGTTGGTTTTGAGGACCAAAATAGGAAGGGGTGGTCCCCCCCTCCTCATATCTTGTTTGCATGTATAGATGGCCTAGTATTTGAGCATGCTTTTCTAACTTTTTGTAGCCTAGTTTAAGCATGTTTTTGGCCTTATTTTAACATGTTATAACTCTGTTTTTGGCTGTTTGGAGCACCTCTTATTTGCTAATTACACTTGTAGTGTGATTTTGCTCACTAGCCTAGCATGCCTAATGAGTTAGCCTATCATTCTAGTTTGTGTTGGCTCAACTCCAGCACATTTTTGCTACTATTTTAGTATGCTTTAGCTCTATTTTGGGTGGTCTTGGTCATACGTGCTTTGCTTTGTATAGCTATAGTGTAAATACCCTTTACTAGCTTTGAGTTTTAGGGCCTCTAGCATGCTTTGTTTGTGATGTTTGCATGATATAGCATCATTTTGTATGTGATTTCAAAACATATATTACTGTTACACCCTCACATATCCCACTCTTTCATTACTTTTGAGAGCCATGCTTTGTGTCTTGTTTGTGAGCCAACATGCAAGCATGTTTTTCTTGCCTTTTAGGCCTAAGTTTCAGCATGTTTACGTCACTGATTTGGCGTGATTAAGCTCTGTTTTGAGCTGGTTTGATTACATTAGCTTTGCTTTATATGCTTGTAGTGCAATTGTGCTAAATTGCCCAGCATGTGCTATTGTCTTGGCCCCTTAATATAGCTATTATTAGCTTATTTCAAGAATGTTTTAGAATTCTATTCAGGGTGTTTTAGGACTGTTTTGGACTGTTGGTCCTTTTTGAGCATTGTATTACATGCCTCTAGTGTTGTGTCCTTCACTAGTTTCAATGCTTTTGGCTTTTAACATGTTGTGCATGTGTTGTTTGCATGTTGTTGTATTGTTTTTCATGCCACTTTAACACTGAAATATCTGCTATCTCCCCCATTTCTTCACTTTTGATTTGTTTTGAGGGTTGGTTGGCCTTAGGTTATGTTTAAGTATGAGTTAGAGTTTATGCTCAAATGGCTTTAACCCTCTTTTGAGGGTTTCCTCCTAGTCAAAGGCATGATCTCTCTCATGTTTTAAACCATCCTTTGGTTTACCCCTCTCCCATTAGAGGACTTTTCACATTGGACTTAACCAGTTAAAGGATTAATTGGTAAACTAAAATGTGTAGACAAGAAATGGACCAAGTAAAACATGTGCAAGATAAACATTTATGTTGCATTGCATGTGTTTGGATCTGACGTTAATTTGGTCGCCAACACCCTTGATCATGCATGATGGGGTGGAGGCTCTTTGCGTATTGTTTGTGCATTCACTAAGCTTGTAAAAGTTTGGTTTTGGAGCCATCATGCATTGAGATGCTTGGTTGGTGGCTTGAGAGCTGAGAGCCACACTCCTTTGAGCTTGAGACATGGTGAGGAGAGTGGCAATACACACATTTCCTTGCAAATACATTGTCTTGGCTCTGTTGTTCTCTGTTGCAGCAAAACTAGCATTTTGGGAAAGGAGGTAGCCGATCGGCCAGTGGCAGTAGCCGACCGGTCACTTGCACTAGCCGACTAGCGAGTTGAAGTGGCCAGCAGCCACTTTTGGTGGCCGACCGGCCACCAGTCCATTTTGGTGCAAAAATGTTCCTGTTTTGAGGCAAATGCAGTTTGAAGTTGGTACAATGTTCAGAAAATAGAGGCGAGTGCAAACAGAGACAACCGACGGCAAGACGATGAATTTCCGGGATGGCGCCAACCGAGCATGCATGTCGCCCTCACCCGCGAGGCCACTTTATTGCTTTATTAGCTAATGGTAGCTGATTAATACATGTGTTGTAATTAATTAGTTTAATTTATTTTGTAATATTTTAATTAGCTTGGCATAGCTATTTATTCAATTGTGTAGTAATAATGAGTTAACCAGGATTGTTAATTAGTTCGTTTTGTAATAATTAGCTTAGCTTAGTGTAGCTTAGCTTAATTATTTAGACCCTCCTGTGAGAGGGCGCAATGTTGTTATAAGCGTGCGTGTGCGTGTGCATGTCTTCCAACCCCACTTTTTTCTCCCTTTTACTTAACCGCTTTCGATGGTTAGTTTAGGGCATGTTTCAATTAGCATACCTTATGCTTTGCACGCGTGCATCATTCATTTGTCTTACATGCACCGGGCTTGGCGCATCATTCAAACTGCATCGTATTTTAATAATTATTTGAATACATGTATCAAATTGTTGCATTCATATGCTATCTTAGATAGCCGAGCCTATTTAGTTGCATTATTGCATATGTTGCATTATGCATCTTGTATAGTTAGGATCATGTATATTTCTAATTAGTTTTTTTGTTTTGGCTTGGAGTACACTGTAAGTTTTTACACTTTAGCATCCTTGCATGAGTGTGAGTGTTGCCATGATAGCATGCTTGCCATGAGGCTATTTGCTTAAGTGATAATCTGCACGAATGCTTGTGGGTGGAGGCTTGGTTGCCTGAATTAGAACAATTCATCAAATGAATGTTTTAAGCCCACTTTGTGAAGTGGCAAATCATCATGTTTTTAAGCCCACTTGAGGGTGACAAATCTGCGCTTTTGCCTACTTGCAAGTAGCACTTTCAAACCATTTTTGAAAGCAAACATGAATTGTTTTGTTCCAAGTCTTGTGATTGAGTCTATACTTGTATGTGTGCGCCACATAGTAAAGATAGATTAGTAACCGGATAAAGAACACATGAGGTTTATAAAACAACATATCATGCTTAGTAGAGGCCGATCTTTGATCGGGTGAGCGGAGGTGCTCATGTCATGACCTTCCCCTCTCGTACCCAAGTTCCCGAGCCGAGACAACTTTGGTGATGACGGAGACGTGGACTTTGACACGAGTCAGGGTTTCCTAAATTTTTCAAAAATAAAATATTTAGGTGGCGACTTTGTAATCTGGCAAAGCAGTCCATGTTTGGCGCTTTTTCATTCAAAATTGATTTTCCAAAACCAATTGCCAGATTTAGACTTTTTGGTGTTTATCAGTCTCGCATTGCACTTTGTGAGGTTAGATTCAGAACCGTGACAGGAGTCCGAACTGTAGTAAGACCAATTTACGCCCTCTCCGAAAGGGGGAGCGTAAAGAAAGTAGGGTCTACAGTTTCTGGCAACTCTGCTGGGGATTTAAAGAACTTGACTCGAAACTCATGATTTGTTGTTTTTATCTACATTTATGTGTTTCTTTGCATTGCATTTGCATTGGTGCACCTAAGTCACAATGTTTTCCATCTACTATTCCTGAGCGGTTTGCCGGAGGCTTGCTTGGAAAAACGTGCCATAAGGCTGACCAGTTGCGGGCTCTACCATGATGGGAACACAAACCTCAGATCTGGATCACCGCTGTACCATTTGATCCTCCTTTCACTTCTCGGTGTTAGGAGCGAGAGGTATATTAGGCGGTCTTGCTGAGGCACCCTTTTCGACCACTTGACCTTGTTGCATATCAAAAGCCTTAGAGGCTGTTCCAAACTAGGACATGTTGCTCACCTGAACGTACGATTGTTTGAAACCTCATGCGTACGTAGTGAAACCCTAGCTCCTGACGAAACTAAGACAGGGAAACCCTATCCCATCATAGGGATGTTTTGGCTCTTACTTGCTTAATATGTGCTGTTAGGGTGTGTCTCTACAGGAATGTATGTATCAAATGCAAGTCAGGGTATCAGTCTGAGGACATCAGTGTTTGAGGGTATCAGTTTTGAGGCAGAAAATTTGGGGGGCAGAAATCAGTGTTTGAGTACAGAATGTCCAGCTTGTGAGTTCAACTGTGTGTTATCTTTGTCTAAGCTGAGGTGCTGTACGTTTTTTCTGATTTTTATTTCTTTTGCTTTATTTTCTATTTTGCAAGGTAGTATTTTCATCATTGCTTTTGACGAGGCAGTTACCCTCCAAGCACTCTGGACCCGAGTAAGAAGGCTTTATCGATCTGGGGATCTGTTGAGTGGACAACCAGTGTTTGCTTCGCTTTCCCCGGTTACAAGACGGAGGAGAGTTACGCATAATTCACCAGTTTGTCAGTCACCTGTGCTCAGTAAAAATCAGTTTTCTGCTTCCACTTCAGAGGGTACATAGAGTCAGACAGATCAGCATTTTTTAGTCAGTATGGAAGAAATGATGCGTCAACTCCAACAGACTATCGAGGCCATGCAGCGGGATACTGCTCACTAAGCGGAGGTCACCGCTCATCAAACAAAGGTTGTAGCCTAGCAAGCTGAGCTGATTTCCAGGCTTCAACTACAACAACAACCGCAACAAGCAACGGCGTCTGCTTCGCACCCACCCCCACCTAGGGTTCCAGTACCCGAGGATGCAGCAACGGTCTAGGAGAATACGGACATCCCAACAGGGCCAGTCCCACCTCAGACAGCAGGGCCAGTCCCACTTCAGACATCTAAAGCGCCGGTTTACCTAACGGACACACCGTTCGAATTTGAGGTCGATCCAACTGCTCTGAAATTGAGCAAGATCGAAAGTTGTTCAAGCAAGCTCAGGGAGTTAACTCGATCCTAGACATAGAGGACGGCTACACAGATTCGGCGGTGACATTGCCAGACAGATTTAAAGTGCCTCACATAGACTGCTTTGACGGCTCGGGCGATCCTATGGTCCATTTGAGGTTGTTTTCAAACATTCTGCACCCGATGGGCTTGACTAGAATGCAGAAGCTATCCCTTTTTGCTCGGACCCTGTCGGGTATTGCGGCCATCTGGTATGCTAAACTGGAGGATTCAGTGAAGAGGAATTGGAAGGAGATGGTCGAGGCCTTCATTGCCCAATATTCATACAATACTCAAATTGAGGTCACAACTCGTGATCTCGAGGCAACCAGGCAAGAGTCGAAGGAGGGCTTCTCTGACTTTGTTACTAGGTGGAGGGCCAAGGCCTCCATGATGACCACCAGGCCAACCGAGAAAGACCAGATAAGGATGGTCGTCCGAAATCTGCAATCAAAGCTGCTGCAGAAGATGATTGTCTTACCCCTCCCCACCTTTGCTAATCTTCACGAGATTTGGGTACAGATAGAAGACGCTATGAAACAGGGTCTGATTGACCAAGAGAAAGAGCATCCCAAGAGGGCGTTTACCTGCAGTTCGAATGCAGCTACAAGTAGCAATGCGGCTGCGAGGACTTTTGACGTGGGCATGGTCACCACCACCTCAAAAACAGCTACACTCTTTACCGGTTCATCTAGAGCCACCCCACCACCTGTAAAGTACCCACCTCGAGGCCAGAGGACATTTACCCCACTTATATGTCTCTGTCTGTGGCCTTGAGGGTCCTGATTAGAAAAGGGCATCTGAAGCCCCTGGAACCCCGTCCATTGCCAAATCGCCTCCCTCCTACACACAACCCAGCCAAGTATTGCGCCTTCCATCAGCAGCATGGGCATGATACTGATTTGTGCTTCAGATTACATCATGAGATTCAAGATCTCATTGATAACAAGGTGATTGCACCTCCCGAGAAGCCAAATGTCACCATTAACCCTCTCCCACCACATAACAACCCACCTCCTCTACCCAGGCAAATAAACCTGATCCAAACAATGGCCGTCCGGTACGACCCCAGCATATACATCACTCCCTCCCACCTGTCTAAGCCGACGTTGTTCATCCTAGAGAGCACAAACTTGTGCATGATGAGCACGTCATTAACCCTACCCAAGCCAGTGATGGTGACTGTCGAAGAAAAAGTTGGGGTGACCTTAGAGGAGAATGGGAACGTTGGTTCAGAACCTGGGGGATTTGAGAGCTTAACTGAGGAAGCATACCACCCGTGTGGTTATATTGTGTCAATAGATCTGGCCAAGCCAATGGTAGAGTTTCCAATTGAAGCAGAGGTCAATGTGGTCCGAGAAGATAGGCTAAGTCATGGGTTGGATGATTTAGCAGAGCTTGAAGAGGACATTGCTAATCTGCAGTCCTTTGATGAGCAGGATCCGGGGAATGTGAGCGTCAACTGGTTTGACCTGAATGGATCAACAGACAATACAGGGTGGCTTAGTGATGAGCCAGATGTTGTTGAGGAGTCTCAGCTGAAATAGGGACAGTCAGAAACATGAGCGTCTGCAATGGCCGGAACGGTCGATAATGAGGAGAAGTTGCTGGAGAGCACTGGTACGAAGAATTTTGCTCGGGAATTGGGCAGTTTGTGTACAGCAGACACAGAGTAGGAGGGCGAGTTAATGCGGTTTGAACAAGAGAGGATCAAGACTTCTCGGGAAGACGGGCTAAGTCATGGGTTGGATGATTTAGCAGAGCTTGAAGAGGACATTGCTAATCTGCAGTCCTTTGATGAGCAGGATCCGGGGAATGTGAGCGTCAACTGGTTTGACCTGAATGGATCAACAGACAATACAGGGTGGCTTAGTGATGAGCCAGATGTTGTTGAGGAGTCTCAGCTGAAATAGGGACAGTCAGAAACATGAGTGTCTGCGGTGGCCGGAACGGTCGATAATGAGGAGAAGTTGCTGGAGAGCACTGGTACGAAGAATTTTACTCGGGAATTGGGCAGTTTGTGTACAGCAGACACAGAGCAGGAGGGTGAGCTGAGGCGGTTTGAACAAGAGAGGATCAAGACTGATCAGAGGGCTAGAAAAGCCAAGGCCCCTACAAGGACAGAATGTGCTGTGAGCACGAAAACAACTACAGCAGAATCGGACAGTTGTTTGTCGGTTGCTGAGGGCATTTGGTGGGAAGACGATGATTTGCGTTTGTCCCATACTGATGAAGACTAGGGACAGAATCTCCCGGATGATACATGGTACACCGAAGAAGTCGACCACATGACCCGGTGTGGGTGGTATTTTAAACCCCCACACCTGGACCAGCCAGAGGCATTTGGGTAAGATAAGGAGACAGAAAAGCAGAAGGACAAACTGTTAGAGAAGAAAGCTGTACTGAAGCAGTTGGAAAAGATTCAAGCAGACATCTTCATCTGGGGACTGCTTATGGCCTCAAGGGTGCATAGACAAGCCGTTCTTTCAGCTATGGACAAGGCTAAGCTTTCGATTGATACAACGCCCGAGCAGTTGGTAGGGTTGGTTTTCCCGGGTGGTGCTTCACTGACCTTGACCTTCACAGACAAAGAATTACCGCCTGAGGGCTCCGAGTACAATAAACCGTTAGACATCTCTGTGGAGTGTAAGGATAAGTGGATACTGGTTGTCCTAGTTGATACGGGATCTGCAATCAATGTATGTCCGTTGCAAACGGCATATACTATTGGGTTGAAGCCCACAGATTTCGCACCCACAGCCCAGGTGATATGGGCTTATGACAACACCAGCCAGGAGGTGATGGGGACAGTGCGGATCAAAACTCAGGTTGGCCCGGGCCAACAGGACATCGAATTTCATGTTCTGGATGTTCTAGCCACCTTCAACTTACTCCTTGGACGGTTGTGGCTGGACCAAGTAAGAGCTGTCTTTTCCACCCTACACCAGATGTTGAAATACCCCCACGGGAAGGGGGTGGCAATTGTTTTTGGGAACTCTTCCATACATCCGCCGCCAGAGGTTACTATGCCGATCTTGGAAATTACACATGGCGAGGAGGATGTCTTCCTGTCTGGGTTCACCTTGGATGAGGCTCGGGTAGTACAAGATCTTCTAGCTGTTGATGAGGGACTGTATGTCAGTGCACAATCTATTTACCTCATGAACAAGCTTCAACATGTGCTTGGGATGGGATTAGGAAGGAGTGGTTAGAAGGGCGTCGCTGAATTGGCCGAAGTGCCACACAATTCCCATACCTTTGGTCTAGGTTATACACCTACCAAAGAGGATTGGGTAAGAAAAAGAAAAGAGATGGCTAGAAGAGCCAAGGCTAAACAAGCTGGGAAGCACTATGAGTTAGTGCATAGACCTATCCAAGGAACCCTGAACGGACGCTTTGTCCGGGAGGGGAAGATTTCCCATTTTACGGCTTTCTAGAGCCATGGCTGAATTCAGAGAGGTGGCGCTTGCTGGGTTTTGAGATCTTTTTTGACTTACAGTTGCCAGGGAATAAAGTTGCCGTAGAGCAGACTGACCCACCGGCTGTGGCTGAGCAGTGCATGAGGATGCGTCCGATGGTACAGATTCTGAAACGGGAGTAGCGTTGGCCTGTCTCCTCTCGGATCCTCAGATTATAACAAAGTGCTCGGGGGTTGATTTCTCAGTTTCCATGATCGGAGATAACTTGGCTGTGGGCCCTTCTTCCGGTATTCTGGATGCATCCATCGCACCCTCCCTCATATGGAAATACGAGGAAGGCTTTTTATCTAGCAGTTCTAGGTCAGGTAGTGAACCGGAATCTGTTCCACAGAGTCTGTGGAGTCAGAATCAGATTCTAGTTTTTATGAGTCAGAGTCCGGTATTCCTGGGGGTGATAACTCAGATGCCGTTGTGTTGTCCAGGTCATCTTTTTCATTTTCTTTTGAGTCAGTTGTAACCAAAGAATCAGACAATCTGGAAATTGCTAATAAGAATGGTACCATTGTAGTTTTTGAGTACTTTTCTGTGCCTTTAGTATATTGCATTAATTAGGACTTTCAAAATTTTGATGAAAACGATGCGGAAGAAATTCCTCCGGTTTTGAAACACTTGATTGACCGAGAGCAGGAGAGGTTTGTAAAACCTTTGGTTGATGAAATCACCTCAATTAATGTTGGTACTGAGAAGGATTCATGTCTGGTCCAGATTGGATCCACGTTGTCTTCGGAGGAACGCGAGCGCTTAGTCGCTTTATTAAAAGATTTCAAAGATGTTTTCGAGTGGTCCTACGAAGACATGCCTGGAATCGATCTTGAGATTATACAGCACCGGATCCCTTTTGACCCTGAGGCCCGACCCGTCAAGTAGAAGCTTTGAAGAATACGCCCGGACTGGGCTTTGAAAATCAAAGAAGAGGTCACCAAGCAGATTGATGCAGGGGTCCTGTTAGTATTTGAGTATCCTACATGGTTGGCCAACATCGTTCCGGTGCCGAAGAAAGACGACAGAATTCGGGTATGTGTGGACTTCAGAGATCTGAACAAAGCCAGTCTGAAGGACGACTTTCAATTACTGCACATCGACGAATTGGTGGACTTCACCACTGGACATGCGCTGCTCTCATTTATGGATGGGTTTTCCAGCTACAACTAGATTTTGATGGCACCCGAAGATAGGGAGAAGACTGCCTTCACCACCCCATGGGGGACCTACTGCTATAGGGTGATGCTGTTTGATTTGAGGAATACTGGGGCTACTTATCAACGGGCTACAACCACGATCTTGCATGATATGATCCACAAAGAGGTTGAGGTGTACGTGGACGACATGATTGTCAAGTCCAAGGAAAGAGAGGGCTACTACACCGCATTGAAGAAATTTTTCCAACGGATCAGAGAGTATCGGTTGTGATTGAATCCTCAAAAATGTACTTTTGGTGTTACAACAAGGAAAATACTGCGGTTCTTGATCACATAAAGGGGCATCAAGGTCGATCTTTCCAAAATTAAGGCCATCTTAGAAATGCCACCACCAAGGACTGAAAAGGAGGTGCGACGCTTTCTGGGTAAAGTACAATTCATAAGACGATTTATTACAAAATTAACCTTGACTTGTGAACCACTGTTTGGTCTCTTGAAGAAAGGAAAGAAATTCCAATGGGATGACCAATGCCAAGTTGCTTTCGAGCAGATCAAGCAGTATCTACAGAACCCACTCGTGTTGTTGTCGCCAGAGCCGGGGAAACCGTTGATATTGTATCTGTCAGTAACCGACACGACAATGGGCTCAATGCTTGCACAGGAGTTTAAGAACAAAGTGGAGAATGCTATCTATTACCTAAGCAAGAAGATGCTGGAATATGAGACTCTTTACACTCCACTTGAGAAGGCTTGTTTGGCCTTAGTATGGGTTACCAGGAAGTTGAGGCACTACCTGTTAGCTCACTCTGTAATACTGGTTTCGAGACTAGATCCCATCAAATATCTCTTCGAGAAACCAGCACTTACGGGTAGGCTAGCCGGTTGGTTGCTTATTCTCTCTGAATTTGATTTGAAGTACATGACTCGCAAGTCCGTGAAAGGGAGAGCAGTAGCGGAGTTCCTAGCTGATCACCCAGTGGAAGGAGATGAAGCAGTAGAGTATCTGTTCCCAGATGAGGCCATTCTGCAGGTTGAAGAAAAAATTTGGACTATGTACTTTGACAGAGCGTCAAACCAGTACGGGTATGGGTTAGGGGTGTTGCTGATAACACCCGACAATTCCCACATACCCTTAGCTTTCAAACTCCGGTTCAAGGTATCAAACAACGAAGCAGAGTACGAGGCATGTATCATTGGCTTGGAAGCCGCCCTAGAACTAGGGCAAAATGGTTGGACATCATTGGGGACTCAAACCTGGTTGCGTCTCAAGCGAAAGGAGACTGAAAGGTTAAGGAAGAAAGGATGAATATCTACCACCAAACCCTGGACGTTCTAATTCCTAGGTTTGAGAAGTTAACCTTCACCCATCTGTTGAGAGAGAGCAACAGGTTTGCAAACGCTTTATTAACTCTATCTTCTATTATAGACATCTCTTTGGGAGTCTGGATGCGTCCAATCATTATTGAACAGAGGTATGTGCCGGCCTATGAGTTGATCGCCGCCATAGATGAAGTACAAGATCCGAACCCCTGGTATCATGACATCTGGAACTTCTTGGAAAATGAGGCTTATCCACCAGGGGAAAATGACAAATATAAGAGGGCAATACGAAGAATAGCTGCTCAGTTCATCATCTGCGAGGGTAAATTATACAAACGAGGCCATCTTGGGATGCATAAACTGTGTGTTGATGCTGAAGAGTCGAAGCACCTGATGGAGGCCATCCACGGAGGAGAGTGCGGATCGCACATGAGCGTGGTGATGCTAGCTCGGAAGATTCTCAAACAGGGTTAGTACTGGTCAACCATGGAGGAGGATTGTATTGGCTTTGTTCGGCGATGCCACAAATGCTAGATCCATGCAAATAGCATGAACATTCTGCCGTCAAAGCTTACAACATGACTTCCCCATGGCCATTTTCAGTCTGGGGGATTGATGTGATTGGGGCAGTTACTCCGAAGGGGTCGAACGGGTATGAGGACATCCTAGTGGCGATAGACTACTTTACAAAGTGGGTCAAGGCCTAATCCTATGCAGTGCTGAAGGCGTCACATGTAACTAAGTTCATCAGGAATAACATTATCTGTCGGTATGGGTCCCGAATGAGATCATCTCGGATAATGGTTCCCACTTCAAGAAGGAAGTGATCGACTTGTTGGAGAAATATAACGTGACTTTTCATAAGTCATCCACATATCAGCCACAAACCAACGGAGTTGTTGAGGCAGCCAACAAGAACATCAAGCATATTCTGTAGAAGATGGTGGAAACCTACAGGGACTGGCCAGATAAGCTACCATTTGCTCTTTGGGGCTACTGGACATCAATTCAAACTTCTACTGGGGCAACTTCGAACTCCTTAGTTTATGGGATGGAGGCTGTTCTGCCGATCGAAGTTGAGGTTCCATCATTGCTGGTTATGGCTGAGTGCCAGATAGCAGAGGTAGATTGGCAACAGAGTAGGTTCGAAGAACTTATGTTGTTCGACGGGAGAAGGCTGAAAGCATTGTACATTGTCCAAGATTATCAGCGCAGAATTGCCAGGGCTTTCAACAAGAAGGTTAAGTCTAGGAATCTAAATACGAAGAATAGCTGCTCAGCTCATCATCTGCGAGGGTAAATTATACAAACGAGGCCATCTTGGGATGCATAAACTGTGTGTTGATGCTGAAGAGTCGAAGCGCCTGATGGAGGCCATCCACGGAGGAGAGTGCGGATCGCACATGAGCGTGGTGATGCTAGCTCGGAAGATTCTCAAGCAGGGTTAGTACTGGTCAACCATGGAGGAGGATTGTATTGGCTTTGTTCGGCGATGCCACAAATGCTAGATCCATGCAAATAGCATGAACATTCTGCCGTCAAAGCTTACAACATGACTTCCCCATGGCCATTTTCAGTCTGGGGGATTGATGTGATTGGGGCAGTTACTCCGAAGGGGTCGAACGGGTATGAGGACATCCTAGTGGCGATAGACTACTTTACAAAGTGGGTCGAGGCCTAATCCTATGCAGTGCTGAAAGCGTCACATGTAACTAAGTTCATCAGGAATAACATTATCTATCGGTATGGGGTCCTAAATGAGATCATCTCGGATAATGGTTCCCACTTCAAGAAGGAAGTGATCGACTTGTTGGAGAAATACAACGTGACTTTTCATAAGTCATCCACATATCGGCCGCAAACCAATGGAGTTGTTGAGGCAGCCAACAAGAACATCAAGCATATTCTATAGAAGATGGTGGAAACCTACAGGGACTGGCCAGATAAGCTGCCATTTGCTCTTTGGGGCTACTGGACATCAATTCAAACTTCTACTGGGGCAACTTCGAACTCCTTAGTTTATGGGATGGAGGCTGTTCTGCCAATCGAAGTTGAGGTTCCATCATTGCTGGTTATGGCTGAGTGCCAGATAGCAGAGGTAGATTTGCAGCAGAGTAGGTTTGAAGAACTTATGTTGTTCGACGGGAGAAGGCTGAAAGCATTGTACATTGTCCAAGGTTATCAGCGCAGAATTGCCAGGGCTTTTAACAAGAAGGTTAAGTCTAGGAATCTAAAAGAAGGGGATTTGGTGCTCAAAGACAACTGAGCTCCCATCCATGACCCTAGGGGCAAGTTTAGACCCAATTGGATTGGTCCTTACATCATCAAGTCAATTTGGTCAGGTAGAGCTGTCACTCTAATGAATTTAGATGGTCTTGAGTTCTCCCAACCTATCAACATGGACAAGATGAAGAAATACTATCCCTGAGTGGCTCGCTATGCCGAAAACCCGAAAGGGCGACCTAGGCAAAAGTTAGAGCACAAAAAAATTTGAAATAAGAAAAACTGAGCTCGCAAGGTTGAAAACACAGAAAGGGCAGCCTTGGAAAAAGTTAGAGTGCAAAAGGAGAGTGTTAAAACTCGAGTGAACTTGAACCGAACTACGTAAGGTGTGATTCCCATCTTTGGAATACGTAGGCAACTTCATTCTGAAGTCCAGCCATAAACACTTCCAATCAACTGTGTCCATGTGATTGTTTTGGGTCACCTTTGTCTTCCCTGCATCCAAGAGTTCGGTTGTGAGCTACAGTGCAGTGCTATTCAGACAATAGGCAACTTTCCAGTTATTGGATCCGGGGGTTTTACATCTCGGTGATAGATCTCAGGCGTGTCCAGTTGTGATCCATATCGAAAATGGTTTTGAAAAGTTGATTTTGTGCAAATTAATCTTTTTACAACTTAGACCATTTTTGGACCAAAACGGAAAATTTTCAGTACCCACGACCTTCAATTTCATTGATTTCAATACAGAGTTCTCCGACTCTCGATACAAATTGAAGTTGCTTTTTTGTTACATTCACAAAGAAAAACTCGAAAGTATAGATTAAAGCAATAAACTTGGGGCATCGTCAGGTGTTCCTGCACCCCCTCCCAGAGCTTGTGGAAGCTTCAGATGCCAAAGTGGGCCCAGTTTGCACTTCATCTTCAAGCCAAACTATGTATTTGCCAGAAAGGGCACAACTGAAATTGGGAGCGGGGACCAGAAGTTCTCTCGTCCTCCATGCAGTGGAATATCGAGCTAGCTATGGGCCTCAGATTGGAAATGAAGCTGGGTACTCTATCCCCTCTTTCGGGCAAGTCTGGTCTGGTCGTGTCTGAATTAACGGCGGAATCGGAATGGAAAATAGAAAACGCAGTGCGTCAAGCCAACCAATTGAATACCGGTCTGCCGGGACATACTGTAGCTCATCTGAGGTAGATCAAACCAGGGGCAACGCCAAGCGATGTCAACAGCAGACCTGCTACACATCTCGTGGCACCACCATCCCTTGCTCGGAAAGTCAACTAGCCGAGGGCGAAAAAAATAACCGCGCGCTAAATACGCAGGACAAGCGTCCACTACTTTCAACTTATCCATCAGCCATACCTGGGCAGGGATAAAAAATAAGAGATATTAAAGAATGGAGAGGTGTACGTAGAGAGAAAAGTAAGAAAAGGATTTTGAGAGAAAAACAGAGCCTGAGGGCCGAGTGATGTGAGAAACACATGTGAGAAGGGTGGGAAACATTACCTGTAGCAGTAGTGGACTTCCTACAAACTCGGTTGTCTCCCGACGATGGAAAACATCCAAGCCCATCAAAGTTTCGGCAAGTGTCAACCTGATGCAACTTTTGCCTTCTTTCAAGCCTTGGGCAACTTCGATCAAGCGAATGCTAGACCCTCTGAAGCTAGGGGCAAGTAGAAAATGGGCCAACATACACAAGCAGAAGGCATGTTGCCGAAAACTTTGCCAAAAGTGCTCACCACGGTCACCGGCGTTAGAAAACCGATAAATAAGATTGGGGATGTCCAATTCCCCGTTGTGAACCAAAGCTCGGGCATCATGCAAAGTGAGCCTGGACATCCGTCCTAAAGCTTGGATGTGGCCAAAATGAGACTGGGGCAAGATCTCCTCGTCATGTCGAGATTCCATCAAAGCTTGGAATTCTTCAATTGTGGGGCATACCTCTTGTCCCCCAAAGCTAAACATGTGTAATCAGATTCCAATATCTAGTTGCGGCGTGGAAGAACGAAAAACACAGCGGGGTGTGACTCAGCGGGAATAGTGCGTTTATCCTAAAACCCCCAAAATTTAACTTTTCTGAGCCGTCCAAATTCGTAATCCAATTGAAGAGTTTTTCGGTGAAGAATGGTTCCATTTTTGAGGCAAAAATGGAGCTGAAATGAAGAAACCACAAAGCTGATGCTTTTGTAGAAGATAAGGTACTGAGTGGAGGACAGGTGGTAGCAATCTGGGGATTTTCAAAGTTTCTGGCTGACCGGCCGGTTCAAGTAGCCGACTGGCCACCTTTACTGGCCGACCGGCCACTTGTGGTCGGCAATGATCATAAGTGGTCGACAATGAGCCTAAGTGGCTCACAACCATTCTTGTCTCCAGTAGAGAACTTTTTGCCTTCCTGTGTGCTGAGGATACTGAAAGCCTGAGTTTGATTCTACTTCGGATGCGTCTTGTTGTTCTGTTTAACAGTTGTATTTGTTTATCGGGTTGTTGCAATTTGCTTATCAAGTTTGTTGCAATTTGTTTATCGAGTTGTTGCATTTTGCTTATCAAGTTTGTTGTAATTCGTTTATCGAGTTGTCGTTGTTTTTCTTATCGAGTTGTTCTTTAAGTTGTCTGTTTTGTTTGTTATAGTTGTTGTGTCGGTTCACTACCTGACTTTGCAATGTACAAATGTTCAATTTTCATCAATCTCATTTTTGTGTAAAATGGTGCGATGCAATGCTCAGAATATAAAATACAACACTTTTTTAAATCAAAAAGTTGTTTTCCATTCCATCATGGTTTCTTTTTACAAAGAGTATAAGTTTTAAAGAAAATAAAACTGCCTAAGGCTATACAATGTGCTAAAACTACTAGCAAGAAAGAAAAAAAGAAAACAAAGAAAAAATGTCTAAATCCGCGCCAGCTGTCTCAGGATCGGGAGGCCCTCTTCGTCCTCTTCCGCGGCTGAGCGGACTCTGAGCGGTCGCCATCAGTACCACTATCTAAATATGAGCCGGAGCCGGAACCAGAGCTATCTCCGCTCCCATCCTCGGAGCCCTCATCAGCGTCGTCTCCACCCTCAGAACCTAAGCCGGTGCCGGTGCCGGTGCCGGTGCCGTCGCCTTCGCCTCCGCCCTCAGATGACTTTGACTGCAGACCCGCTGGCTCCTGGTCCTCACTAAACTCGTCATCGTCATCGTCATCGCGCGTGACAAGCTCCAACGTCTCCCACGGCTGTGTGCCGGAACCTCTCTTTCTACTGCTGGAGAAGGCTCTGAGGGCCCTGTCTGCAAGGGTGTGACCTGAAAAGGCAGTTTGAATATATCAGCGAGTATTAAAGTGCAAGTGTGGTATGAAGAGTATATGCAGAAATCAGATACAGTATGCATGCAGTGTGTCGTGTCAGATGTGATCTACGCATGCAGTGTGTCAGTGCACTGTGAGGAAATGCTCAGTTGAGATGTTAGTTTTAGTATGTTAGCAGATATGTAATAACCGAAATGCAAGAAAGCTGAAAAGCGCCTAAATGCCATGGGAGCTAAGCATTATCTCCCTCCTCAAAATCTTGCCCTCAAAAGAGTCCAATACCTCGAGTAATCCCTTGACATATCCGATAGAGGGCTGCAAATGCAAGATGATCAATTAGTGAATGAATGAATGAATGAATATCTGAGCGATAAATGAAAGCTGCAATGCATACCGGTGGTGAGTCAGGTGTCCTGACATATCTGTGATTAGGCAACGGAGGCTCGAGCGGAATCTAATGGGTCGAACGGCTGAACTTGAGGCGGCAACAGGATGTGCTCTGGCTTCCCCTCCATCCTCGAAGAACCCCCGTCGTGTGAAGCGTCGTCCGCCATCTGAAAAGAAGGTGAAAGATAGACAAAAATGAGCAAAATGGGAGAAAAATGCCAAAAGTCAACAAAAGTCAACTCTCGGGAAGAGAAAAAGTCAAAGAAAATCAAAGCCCGGGGAAAGGCACCAAACTCAAGACAAACTTGTGGAAAACATACCTCAAATGGTGAATGTGGAGGAAAAAGCTCCGGAAATAAGTTTTGATCGGTTCAAAGTGAAGGAAACCGAAAGTTTTTAGCGAATCAACTTCGCGAGGGGTGTTGGAAAACGCGTGTGGGGCACGAATCTCAGGAGGAAAAGTGTCTAGGAGTAGAGAGGAAGGAATTTTGGCCTTGTGGGTGTGAGCAAAAGTGTTTTGGATGTGTGTTTTTAAAGTTCTCCAAACAAAATGACCAAACTAGCCCGAATTTGCCTCAACTGGCCGAACGGCCACTTAGGTGGCCAACAGGGTCCTGGGGTGGCCGACAGGTGTCCAGTCTTCTCCCTGTGTGTTTTCAGATTGATTTGAGTCCTTGGCTCTCAAGAAAGTGCAAGAAAAGTCCACTTTTTAACTCAAAATGTCTCCGCAGGAGTTTCAATTCATTTCTTTGACGTGAGACTCGTTGTCAGCCGGCATGAACAAGGTGTATCCTTTTGAAACACATTGTAATCCCTTCGAGAGGTAAATCGGAGGTCGTAATTGAGTTGGCCTTGTTAAGGCGCGCATCTCTTTATGCGACATTTTTCATTGAGCATTCTATTAATGTGCATAATTGTAGACATCCCATTTTTGACCGTCCTTAAGACTTGGGCGCTACTGATGGTTTACTTGGTGATGAAAGATGTACAGGGCAAAGGTTCGATTTCTTCGGCAAGAGGAGAGTCAAATCCTAACCTCACACCCCATTTTGGACCAAAGCTATTTTGGATGGTTTTTAGACCTTAAAACCCTCTCTTTCAAAATATTTTTGAAATAAAGTTCCTACGATATTCCGAGGCTCGCATTTCGTTAAATGTTGCGCTTTTCGGTAAACTGAGCGAGGACAAAGTGGAAATGAATGAAAGAGAGTTGAAATCTTTGAAAAATCTTTCAAAACACCTTGTTTAGGAGTTTGGAGTTGAAGAAAATAAGAGTGGAGAGAAGAAACCTAGTTGAGGAAGAAGTTGGACATGAATCGTTAAGAGAAAGTTGATCGACCCTCTCTAAATCAAGCCTATCTCTCTATGCACTTGGATTTAAGATATGAGGCCACCACCGTTGGAAAGAAGACTTCTGGGGCTTCATTTTTCACTCAAGAATCTCCTAAAGCCGAGTCCGGATGGAGGAGATATGGTTGTTTGAAATTGGGCATCATTCCGGTTGAACCGAAACTGAGTGGCTTCACAAAAGCATGCATAACTTTTTGTACAGTTGGAATTTTGATGCAAGGCTGCCACCATTGGAAAGCTTACTTTCGGGTCTTCAATTTGGACACAAGAATGACCTAAAAAGGAGTTCATATGAAGGATTTATGGCCATTTGAAGTTGGGCTTGAAAAGCAGATTTTGTTGGCCGATCGGCCAAATAAGTAGCAGATAAGTAGCAGATCGGCACAAAAGATGGCTGATCGACCAATAGTGACCCAAACTCAGATTTTTTGAAGATATTTCATCTCTAGCTATTCCACACAACCTCCAGCTGTTCCATATTTAGATATTTCGACCAAACTCTTGCCTTTTGCTATATATGGAGCCAAATATCTCATTTCTAAAGGGTTAGAACTTCTTGAGCAAGTTTGAGAGCTTCTCTCACTAAACTCCCTCTCTCTACAATTTTCAAAGTTTTGATCTCCGCCTCTCTCTCTAAAGCCTCTCTTTCTTGCCCTTTGGTGCATAGAAGTGCATAGAAGTAGAGAAATATAACTAGTTTGCCTATGCATCCTTAATCAAAGTTGCCTATCTTTTTGGGAGGAGGTTGCTGGAAGCTTACTTGGGACTTTGTTTGAACTCCAAAAGGTGTTTTGGCTTAGATTTTTGGCTGGTTTTGCAGCTGTACATCAAGGGTAAGATCTCCCTCCATTTAAGCTTATTTTACACACTAGTTTTGCCATAGTTTTCAACTACTTTGGGGCTATTTTTTGGGGTGGGGTTGAACTACAAAAACCTCTATTTTCCCTCTATTTTTCAGTCTTAAAAGTCCTGGTTTGTGCCTTGGTTGGCTAGGGGGTTGTCCTCTATTTTGCTCCTTGGCTTGTAAGGCCTTGCGAGCTAACTTTCAAACTTTTCAAACAACTTCTTTTTGGCCTTAGAACCACTGAAATCCAGAGGATTTTCAGTGGTAAAAACCCTATTTTGAGGGCCCACATAGGAGGGGGTGGTCCCCTCTCCTCTTGTTTTGCTTGCTAGTGTTGATGACCAACCAAACGAGCATGTGTTTTTACTTCTTTATGGCTTTGTTTAGGCTCATTTTTGTGACTTATCAGACCTTCCATAACTCTATTTTTGGCTGTCTTGGTCACCTCTTGCATGCTTATTGCACTTGTAGTGTAAATCCTCTTTGCTAGCCTTGTTAGCCTTACAAAGTAGCATGCTTTTGTGGTTTGAATTAGCTTATTTGAAGCATGTTTTTGGTGTTATTTTGACAAGTTATAACTCTAATTTTGATTGGTGGACTCACTCCTTGCATGGTTTATACACTTGTAGTGTATTTCTCACAAACTAGTCTTGTATGCTTCATGAAGTAGGATGCCTTTCTAGCATTATTTGATTCTATTTCAGCATGTTTTTGGTGATGTTTTTCTATTTCATACCTCTGTTAAGGTTTGATTTGGTTGGCCATTGCATGCTCCATGCACTTGTAGTGCAATTCCATGAATTAGCCTAATGTGTATCATGCTTTAACATGTCATTCTAGCATGATTTTGGCTTAACTCTAAGAATATTTTGGTCATGTTTTAGCATGCTTAAGCTCTTATTTTTGTTGTTTTGGTCATGCATGCCATGATTTGTATAGCTATGGTTCATTCTAGCTTGTTAGCTTTGTGCATCAAGTCCACTAGCATGGAGGGAGGTTGTAGAGGTGATTAGTGCTGAAAATGAGTGAGAAAAGCATAAATAAATGCTATCAACTCAAAGAAAATGGTGTCTAAGGCCTAGATTTGTGTTGCATTAGCCATCTTAACATGAACTAGGATCATGCATGATTTTTAACTAGTTCTCTGTTTTGGCTCGGAGTACACTGTGAGTGTTTACGCTTTAGCATACTGCATGTGTGTTATTGATTGCCATGAAAGCATGCTTGCCATGAGGCTAACGGCTTATATGTTTAACTGTATGAATGCCTGTGGATGAAGGCTTCATTGGTTGAATTGGAACAATCCATCGAAATGCGAGTTTTAAGCCCATTTTGCGGAGTGGCAAAATCATGTTTTCTAAGCCCACTTGAGGGTGGCAAAATCTACGTCTTAGCTTACTTGCGAGTAGCACCTTCAAACCATTTTCAAACAAACGAACATGAAATGTTTTGGTCCAACTTAGGTGATCTAGTCTATACTTGTATGCTATGCGCATCACGTAGTAATTCTTGCCATGTTCCCACTTCATTCACCCTTTGAGTGCCTCTAAGGGTTGTGCATTTGTTACCTTGTTTGTGGCTTAGTGTGTATGCATGCATGCCTAGGCATTTGTGCCTCAATCTTAGCATATTTTGGTCTTTGTTTAGACCTATTTGAACTCTATCCATGATTGGTTCATGCCTTTGTACCATGTATTGCATGCCTCCTTTGTAGTCCTCTTTGGTAGCTTTATGCTTTAAGGACCCTAGCATGCCATGCTTGTATTGATTGAATGATTTGGAATCATTTCATACCTTATTTCAGTGCTTATAGTGTTGCTACACTCTTACATTTGTCACTCCTTGAGCACTTTTGAGAGTTATGCTTTTATGCTTAGTTGGTGGGCTAGAGCATGTGCATGCATTGTCTTGCATTTCATGCCATCATTTCAACATTTTGGCCACTGATTGGGGCATGATTGAGGTTTGTCCATTTTAGTTTAAGTCCATTTTGCATGTTGTTTCATGCTTGTTAGATTGCATGTCGTTGCGTGCTTGTTCCATTTTGTTGTTGTTGCATGCTTGTCGCATTGCATGTTGTCGCATGCTTGTCGCATTGCATGATTCTTACATGTTGTTTACATGTTTAGGTTGCATTACATGGTGCTTGCATGCTCATGTTGCATTACATTGTTTGCATGTCATTAGCTTTGTTAAGTTGTGCATGCATTGCATTGCATTGTGTTTGGTTTGGGTGTTAAGCCAAACACGAGGAACGAGGGACGTTTCATGCTTGAAGTGATGAAACGGGCCTCAATTCTCGATCGCCGACCCTCTTGATCATGCATGATAGAGGTTAAGGCATATATGTGTTTTTGTGCATTTCACCCATATTGATTTGTGCAACTCGGCCTCTTTGGCTATCATGCATCGAAATGTGTGATTGATGGCTCGAGAGTCGAGAACTACACTCCTTTGAGCTTCAAACATGATAAGGAGTGTCGTTGCACAAATATTTTCTTGCAAATACATTGTCATGCCTCTGTTTGTGCTCTGTTTGTGCTCTGTTGCAGTAAAAAGGAGAGTTTGCAGGAAGAGATGGCCGATCGGCTATCTAGTGTGCCGATCGGCTATAAATATTTGGCTGATATCCTCAAAATTGGTCAATGACCATTATCCACTGGCCGATGGCCACCCCTCTTGGCCGATGACCTCTCAGAGTGTCCATGAGGTGGGTCAAAAGCACTATGGAAGTTGGCACAGTTTTCAGAGGTGCAAAAGTGTGCAAACAGAGGCAACATAAGGCATGGCAACGGATTTCCGAGCCAAGCCGACCGAGCATGCATATGCCCCTCTCCTCGAGGCTGTTTTAACTGCTTTGTGTAGTTAGTTAATTTGCTGTTTAATTAGTTGATGTATTTGCTAATTGATTCTATCATTGTAAATTCTTAATTAGTTTAGCATAGCTAATTTTCAATTCGGTGTTGTAATAATTAGTCTAATTAGATTATTAGATTAGTTAGAATAGCTTAGCGTAGCTAGCTTGTATTATTCATTCGGACCCTCCGTCGAGAGGGCGCATTTTTGTAATAAGTGTGCGTGAGTGTGTGAATGTTTTCCAACCCCACGTCTTTCTCCATTTTACTTAACCGCTCACGATGGTTAGTTCTAGGTCATATTTTTTTGATTAGTATCCTTATGCTTGCATGTTTGCATTCATTCATTGTCTTGCATGTACCGGGCTCGGCGCATCATACAAACTGCATTGTATTTCAATACCGATTTGAATACATGATTATCAAGTTGCATTTCACATGACATCTTAGACTAGCTGAGCCTATTTAGTTGCATTTTTGCATGTGTTGCATTAGGCATCTTAACATAGCTAGGATCATGCATGATTTCTAACTAGTTGTTGTTTTGGCTCGGAGCACTAGGTAAGCTTTTATGCTTTAGCATCTTGCATGTATGTAAGTATTGCCATGTTAGCATGCTTACCATGAGGTTAACTGCTTAAGTGTTAAACTGCCTAAATGCCTGTGGGTGAAGGTTGGATTGCTTGAATTGGAACAATTCATTGAAATGCGAGTTTTAAGCCCACTTGAGAGTGGCAAAATCATGTTTTTTAAGCCCACTTGAGAGTGACAAATCCACGTCTTAGCCTACTTGCGAGTAGCACCTTCAAACGGTTTTTCAAACAAACATGAGATGTTTTGTTCAACCTTAGGCGATTTAGTCTATACTTGTGTGTTGTGCGCATCACGTAGTAATGATAGATTAGTAAACTAGAATAAGAACACACGTGTTTTCAAAAACAAAATATCATGTTAGTAAAGGCCGATCTTTGATTAGGTGAGCGGGGGTGCTCATTGCATGACCTTCCCCTCTCGTACGCAAGTTCCATAGCCAAGGCAACTTTGGTGATGACAGACACGTGGCCTTAGGCACGAGTAAGGGTTTCCTAAATTTCTCAAAACAAAAACATTTAGGTGGCGACTTTGTATCTGGCAAAGCAGTCCATGTTTGGCATTTCTTTATTAAAATCAGTTTTCCAAAACGATTTGCCAGATTTAGACTCTTTGGTGATTTATCAGTCTTACATTGCACTTTGCGAGATTAGATTCAGAACCGTGACACGAGTCCAAACTGTAGTAGCTAATGAACAAAACGGATTTTACGCCTTCACGCGTGGAGCTGAGACGTTCGGGCACGTCTACAATAATATATTGTTATCATTGTGCACATACGTCGCATTTCATTGCACTACAGAAGTTCTTTTGTTTGCATAGAATATGCATGTCACGTTGTATTGCATTGTGCATGCTCTTACATTCGTATAGGAATTCTCTGTACTTATTGCATTGAACATGCATTCGATGTTGCCTAGAATATGCTTCATATCATGCTTCTGTTTTGTTTTTGGCATAATATGCATGAAACATGTTTTCCTAAGCATTGTATCATGGTTATTGATGTTGCATTGAATATGCATTTGTATTGCTTTGTACTTGTCAAAGTTTCTTCCTTGTGCAGGCGCAATATTGTATATACGGTTCATTCAGAGCTGACGTAACCAGACGATATTGTACGTATGGCTCATTCAGAGACACTCCAGGTAAGATCATTCCTGTCCTTTGAACTCCTTGCGTTGGTTAGAAACATTCAGGTACGCCCGATGTTTACACCACTCCTCGCTTTGGTTAGAAACATTCAGGTACGCCTAGTGTTTACACCAACTTGTTGGTTAGAGACATTGGGTTATGCGCCCGATGTCTATACCTGTAATACCCCTATTCCGTAATATGTTAATTGGTCCTTAAAATGATGTGATTATATGTTTTGATATGATTTGTGTTCCATTATGTGAAAATATGTGGTTTGAAGTTCTATTTGTTCACCCTAGGAATATCTGTTGAATAATCTGCTTTGGGAATTAAATTGAGGGCCCTACCGGCCACAGAACCCAAAATTGACTACGCCTTTGTGATTAGCGTAATTTTTAGATCCTATGGTGAAATTTAATTAGAAATTGATTCTGGTCAGATTAAATTGATTCATTTAATGGCATAGTGCTCAAATTGTTTAATATTCTTAAATTGGGACTTAGTGGGATTTGTTGGATAGGAGCATTACACCCCAATTCCCTCCTTTCTTGTATTTTGACTGACCTTGGACTCAAAACCAGAGGAAGGGCCGGTAATAGGGAGAGAAAGGGAGAGACTTGTGTAATTTGGGCTCAAGACTTGGGAATTTGAAGATTAAGCTCAAGATTTGGCTAGAACTTGGGTGTTTAAGGCTCCTAGCTGAGTAATTATCCCTTGAATCATGGATTCTTGTTTGCTATTTGTAAATTCAGAGTGGAACAAGGAGAAAGAGCATGAGTTGGGTTAATTTTCTTGAATTGAAGCTTAATATGTGCATGCATGTAAGAAATTACCTTGAAATTACATGTTTGAGCACAAATATGTATAATCCATGTGAAATGTCAAAGGAAACTCATGTTTTGACCACCTCTTCACCAAATGAGTTAAGAATGGTGAGAATGGTGAGCATCTCCCACATGCATGTACAAATTATGGGAGAGTAAGTCTTGAATGTTTGAATTTGAGCATGTTGGTGATGAGTTTGACATATTTTGGGGCATACATGTGAATTATTTGTGAATTGAGCTTCATTGGGTTGTGATTTAAGGTTTACATCATGTTAGTATAATTATATTTGAGATTTGAGCCATAACATGCATGTTTTGTTGGTTGAAAATCGAATTGGAGCTCAAGAACACAACCTGCAATTTCCAGAATTTTGACGTCCGCTCGAGTGGGGGAAGTGCCGTTCGAGCGGAGAATTCGAGCTCCCAGCGTTTTTGACAGACATGGTGCCCGCTCAAGCGGGAAAGTTTACGCTCGAGCGAGAAGCTATGTAGACAGGCAGTCCGCTCGAGTGGCCGAGTTCACGCTCGAGCAGGAATTTGAGGTAACCAACACTTTTGTAGGCTTAAGGGTCCGCTCGAGCGGGGAAGTCCACGCTCGAGCGGGGACCCTGTTTTCTGAAATTCTGAAAATGCATTATGTGTTATATTTTTCCGTTCTCTTTCACTTGTAAGCACTCTTAGGCATATGTTGAGCATTGTAAATGAGTTAATGAGATAATAATAAAGCCTAAAGAGGAATATGTGAATTAAAGAACGGATTGAACTGTAAGTGACCCTTTTGTGTTCATGAAATGTGTAGGGTCAAGCTCCAGGGCAAATCCACAAGCCGATCACTGTGAGTAATATTTGACATATGTTGTTGTCCAGTTGCTACTTCTATGTAAGTTTTGTAAAGTTCATTAATTTGAATGGTGGACACAATTTGATATGAAAAGCCTATGAGCCAATTTGATATGAAAGGCCTATGAGCCAGTTTGATATAAAGGCCTATGAGCTAGTTTGATATAAAAGGCCTATGAGCCAGTCTGATATAAAGGCCTATGAGCCAGTTTGAGATGAAAGGCCTAAGAGCCGTTTTGACACGAAAGTGTGTTTGGGCCGAAGAGCCGTTTTGACACGAAAGTGTATTTGGGTCTAAGAGCCGTTTTGACACGAAAGTGTATTTGGGCCTAAGAGCCGTTTGACACGAAAGTGTATTTGGGCCTAAGCGCCGTTTCGACACGAAAGTGTGATTGGGCCAAAGGCCGTTTTGACAAGAACGAATGAGTGGGTCAGAGGCCGTTTTGATATAAATGAAAGATAAAGAGGCCAAAAGGCCAGTATGTTTAGAACCACAGTCATTTGACTTACATTGTGTATATATATGTTAATTAGAAATATGAATTGGGCCCAAGGCCGTTCGGAATATGTTGTTCTACATATTGTTGTATCTTTTTATTCGATATTATTCACTGGGCTTTCGCTCACACTCATTCGTGTGTTTGTAGGTGACCTATGAGAGGTCCAGACCCAGCCCCTGTGAAGCCAGTGTGGAATAACCGAGTCTTTGAGAGTCAGCCCCTGCGTCTCACGTACGAGACCTGTCTTCGCCCTTCTGTTTTGTATTTACATTCTGTCATGTTGGTGAAGACTTTGTATCTGTTGTATATAGTTTTGACGGGGTGACTTAGACTATTATGATCCTGTATGTACGGAGCTTTGTGTTAGTACATATTTTGAAGTGAGTTATTAACATGTATCAGTATGGTTTGTCATGATGTGCCATGTAAGCACAGCTCTATGGACAAAGTTTTAAATTGCTTCCGTTTGGTCCCCATTAACTCTGTCAAAATATGTTTAGTTTGGTTTGAGGCCGTAGGTAATCTCATGATTGCTGGCCGGTTACGTCCTTAACCCACGGGGGCGGGTTTGGGTCGTGACAGAGTGGTATCAGAGCACGAGTTAATAACTCACGCACTTGTCCAAAAGAGCAATAAGCGTCTAGAAAAGATCTAGGATGCATTCATGTGATAAGTATGAATTCGAAAGCATCGAGAATATGCTTAAGTGTTTTGATTTGGGCAATTATGTGATATAAGTTATGCTGTACTTGCATTGCAAATTGTTTGACTACATATGCTCTCTAGTATATGCATATTTGTAGAATCTTTTGTATATTGTATAATGCAAGTTTAATCAGATGGTGAGTAAGAGCTCCGTAAAGTTATGTTTAACTTTAAATATTTGTTGATGATATAAAATGACAAGTACCTTGGAATGCTATGTTTTGTATGAATGATTGTCCAAATTTTCCTGGAACGTAATTGTGGTATCCTTAGCAAAGGCCCTCGCCCAGGGGACATAATACTGTGGCTTATGGTCATGAGGCCCTCGCCCGGGGGAAACAATATCGTGGCCTATGTATGAGATCTGTTACTCAGTACCGGAGGTTCCATTATGGAACTTGTTATGCTTGACTAACATGCTATGTTACGCTAAAGGAAGTACCACACATGATTGGAATATGAGATATGAATTGTTACACTAATGTGTACAACAAGTTTGTTTTGATATAATGCACATACATGAATATATGAATCACGAAAAGTTGTTTACGTACGTCCGATTCTGCCAATGGGTGTCTATGTGGAATATGAACATGATTTGAGTATATAATTACTTAGTAAATGTTCAGCATGTGATATTTGATTAGTATGCAATTATCTGTTACGTATGTGATTAATTGCGTACGATATGTGAAATGAGAATATAAAGACGTGCCTATGTACGAATATGACTGTGTATCTGTGTTTATTTTTGTATTGGGCATCCCAGTATTTGGCAAGGTTTAGTGAGAATTGTGTAGTGGATGGTTAAATTAAGGGCATACGAGCTGGAAGGCTCTTCCGCAGCCTGACTTGATAGACTAGAAAGAATGGTACAAGAAATGGCAGGAATCTTAAGACGACAACGTCAGTTGCCGCTACGGCGAGAACCTTTGCCACCACCAGTGTACGAAACATCGAGGAGTTTGTTATCGGATTTCTGTGGTTTGTTATAGGTATGGTGAAATGGGCCGTATGGTAAAGAACTGTCCCCGAACTGAACAGAATGTGAATAAATCTTCTGCCTCAACTAGATTCGTACCAGTGGTAGTAATTGCTACTCAGGATGGAGTAATTGCACTCATCCCAGAAAGTGCTCAAAATATTATGAACGCTATCCCAGGTATTTATACTGTTTATGAACAAATGCTCATGTGTTGATTGATTCTGAATTAGTACACACGTACATCTTTGCTTGGGATATTATTTGATTCAGATCGGCATATTTTTCCATATCTGCTGCATGTGTATCTGGATTGGTTAGACCTACATGATCGAGACCGTGTTCATTGGAGATATATGCCCCGTTTGGGAAATTTGTGAAATACGTTTTGGGATATTGATTGACTCTGCACATGCACATGTATATCTAAACCTATGCTCAGGTTGATTTGCTATGTTACTATCTTCAATGACTAAACCACTGGAATTGTGACTTTGTGATTGTATAATTGAGTTGAGCATCCCAAATAATAAACTCTGCAAGTTACGAGACCATGCATTTTGATTGGTAGAAAATTGACTGGATTATGTGACTATACT
Source organism: Camellia sinensis (assembly GCF_004153795.1). Classification (NCBI taxonomy): domain Eukaryota; kingdom Viridiplantae; phylum Streptophyta; class Magnoliopsida; order Ericales; family Theaceae; genus Camellia; species Camellia sinensis. The sequence continues at coordinate 62,365 of NW_021025076.1, read as the reverse complement.
GGGCTTGACTCATAAACCTACATTTTGTGACTAATTTGGAACTTTTGCGTAACAGACCCTATCTTATGTACAACCGAGGAACTCTGTTTAATGTGTTACTGTGCACCATGTGCTTGTATATAAGACTTGTCTAGGAATTGCTGTATTGATTATGGTACATACCTCCTGATCTGAATAACTGTACATTTATGCAACTACCCCTGAATTTATGTAGTCGATGCCATATTGTACATGACTTGAAATGCTTTGATATGAACAGTTGTGATGAATAATTCTGATATGACTTTGAGAACTGATGAACTTAGGGCAGTTGAGAAACTATCAACCATGTATCTAAGCAAACGAAGTATGCCTTATAGAACCGAATGGGCCCTATTTGAGAAAATTTTTATCTGATTCGATCCGATAGAACCCTTGCCTGATATTGTTCCGATGGAACCCTCATTTGATATAATTTGATGGAACCTTTGTTCGATCTAATCTGACAAGACCTTTGCTTAGATCGACCGATAAGACCCTCTATCTAATTTGATTTTGTAAAAAGGGGATTAAGAATTGCTTGTGAATAAATAGCCAGATTATTCTTGGCAGAAAAACTGATAGACCCAAAACTTGAATTCGTTTGGAATACTCGACTTATTGGAAAGACCTTTTGTGGACTATCAACAGATTGACCTAACCAAACGCACCATTGAGAACCAATCCCCAACTATTGAGGACATATGTGTTAAAAATGAACCGAATTGTACAAACCCCGTGATTGGGTGTCTTAAGGAGTGTTGTTCCATTTTGTTTGTTTGACGCTATGGGAACCGATGATGGTAGATTGATTTGATTTTAAGCAGTACTGAACATTTGTCTTTGACTGATCAAAACATGTTTTGTAAGGGAGAGTGGTTGCTTCAGTGTTATCAGATTTTGGGAAAATCAGGTTATAGTGAATGGTGTTGTGTTGCTTTGATGACATTCTTAGAGTGTCCTTTCGTGCTAGGGGACGTTAAGCCTTTGTAGCACCTTTGATTGAGATACCTTTTGCCACCGACGGTTTCGTACGGGTGGGTTTGACTAATCGATCTGGAATCGGCCACCGACGGTCGTGAATGGGTGTGCTTCGATTCCGAGATGATTATTCCTTTGTTTTGTTCGGAATGTTATCCTTTGGTACTATGTAAATGTTTTAACATCCAAGAAACTTTGAAAAACCCTGATTGTCCAAAAAGTGCGTGAATTCAGTACGCTTTGTATGTAACTACCTAGTGTCATTATATTCTGTGATTGGAACCCTGAGAATGTGTGAATTGTGTTTGATATGCGATTGACTCCTTTGATAATGCCTTTGACATCATGGGGATTTACGTATATGAATTGCCTTATGCTTTTGACGACTATCAGATAAAGTAAAAAGACTCGATGGAACAGAGAATTGAATACTGAACTGAATTGTGAATTGCAAACTGTAAACTATTGAATGAACTGAGAATACGTGTATTCTATTAGAAGTCAACTACCTCAGTGTTGTTGTATTTTACAATTGGTACTATGGAGATATACAGACTATATGCGTTGTATGGGTAATTGCCTCGATACTACCTTTGTTGGTTAGGGAATCGGTGTCTGGATCCACTTTGAATTTCTAAAGACTTTTGATTGACCTTGGATAACTGTGATGAGTCACTGGACTAAATACCGAATCGGATTGTGAATTGTGGAACTATTGAAGAATGAATTGAACTTTTGTGACAAGAGAATAGACCGAACTTCTGTGACAAGTTAGCTGACATTTGAAATAAATATGTTAGTGACCTGCTTTGAAGAGGGTAATTGGTGAATGTGTGTGTGTCTAAGTATTTTTCGGGGCCAACAGGTCGAAGCCGAATGTTAGATAGTGGCGGCACTACTTCAATCTCTCTATTTTGGAATGGAAATGGGAATATGTGACTACGAATTTTGTTGTGGGGCTACTTTGAGCACCCAAGGTATAAGTCCTGTTTGAGTTTTTGAATATGGGATTACTAAGTTGCCTGTCTCCTCCTTGTGAAATTTTCATAAGATGCTTGTAGACTAGTCACTGTTATACCAATAAGACTACTCGTTTGCATGAGGTCCCAGTAACTATTGTTTTAGACAGAAATTTTAAAATGTGTTTGAATTTTGACAAGCCTTCAAGAGGCAATGAGAACTGAATTGGGATTCAGCACTACTTTCCATCCATAAATTGATGTACAGTCAGAAGGAACTATTTAGACTCTGGGAGAAATGCTCCGAATGTGTACTTTAGATCTTCGAGAAGTCAGAAAAATCTGTCCATTGTTGGCAGACTCTGCTTACAACAAAAGCTTATGCTCTAGTTTCAATATGGCACCATACAAGCTTTGCATGGAAGAAAAGATAAGTCTCTGACTGGTTGAGAACTGAGTTTTGTTTGACTTTGGGGCTAAGTAAGTGGCTATCAAAAAGGATTGGAACCATTGAATGAAAAGTGTTCCGAATTGTGCCTGACTAAAGGTAAATTAAGTTTGGAGGACCAAACTTCCTAAAGGGAGAAAGACTGTAATACCCCTGTTCCGTAATATGTTAATTGGTCCTTAAAATGATGTGATTATGTGTTTTGATATGATTTTGTGTTTCATTATGTGAAAATATGTGGTTTTGAAGTTCTATCTGTTCACCCTAGGAATATCTGTTGAATAATCTGCTTTGGGAATTAAATTGAGGGCCCTACGGCCACAGAACCCAAAATTGACTATGCCTTTGTGATTAGCGTAATTTTTAGAGCCTATGGTGAAATTTAATTAGAAATTGATTCTGGTCAGATTAAATTGATTCATTTAATGGCATTGTGCTCAAATTGTTTAATATTCTTAAATTGGGACTTATTGAGATTTGTTGGATAGGAGCATTACACCCCAATTCCCTCCTTTCTTGTATTTTGACTGACCTTGGACTCAAAACCAGAGGAAGGGCCGGTTATAGGGAGAGAAAGGGAGAGACTTGTGTAATTTGGGCTCAAGACTTGGGAATTTGAAGATTAAGCTCAAGATTTGGCTAGAACTTGGGTGTTTAAGGCTCCTAGCTGAGTAATTATCCCTTGAATCATGGATTCTTGTTTGCTATTTGTAAATTCAGAGTGGAACAAGGAGAAAGAGCATGAGTTGGGTTAATTTTGTTGAATTGAAACTTAATATGTGCATGCATGTAAGAAATTACCTTGAAATTGCATCTTTGAGCACAAATATGTATAATCCATGTGAAATGTCAAAGGAAACTCATGTTTTGACCACCTCTTCACCAAATGAGTTAAGAATGGTGAGCATCTCCCACATGCATGTACAAATTATGGGAGAGTAAGTCTTGAATGTTTGAATTTGAGCATGTTGGTGATGAGTTTAACATATTTTGGGGCATACATGTGAATTATTTATGAATTGAGCTTCATTGGGTTGTGATTTAAGGTTTACATCATGTTAGTATAATTATATTTGAGATTTGAGCCATAACATGCATCTTTTGTTGGTTGAAAATCGAATTGGAGCTCAAGAACACAACCTGCAATTTCCAGAATTTTGACGTTCACTGGAGCGGGGGAAGTGCCGCTCGAGCGGAGAATTCGAGCTCCCAGCTATTTTGACAGACATGGTGCCCGCTCAAGCGGGGAAGTTTACGCTCGAGCGGGAAGCTATGTAGATAGGTAGTCCGCTCGAGCGGCCGAGTTCACGCTCGAGCGGGAATTTGAGGTAACCAGCACTTTTGCATGCTTAAGGGTCCGCTCGAGCGGGGACCCTGTTTTCTGAAATTCTGAAAATGCATTCTGTGTTATATTTTTCCGTTCTCTTTCACTTGTAAGCACTCTTAGGCATATGTTGAGCATTGTAAATGAGTTAATGAGATAAGAATAAAGCCTAAAGAGGAATATGTGAATTAAAGAACGGATTGAACTGTTAGTGACCCTTTTGTGTTCATGAAATGTGTAGGGTCAAGCTCCAGGGCAAATCCACAAGCCGATCACTGTGAGTAATATTTGACATATGTTGTTGTCCAGTTGCTACTTCTATGTAAGTTTTGTAAAGTTCATTAATTTGAATGGTGGACACAGTTTGATATGAAAGGCCTATGAGCCAGTTTGATATGAAAGGCCTATGAGCCAGTCTAATATAAAGGCCTATGAGCCAGTTTGAGATGAAAGGCCTAAGAGCCGTTTTGACACGAAAGTGTGTTTGGGCCTAAGAGCTGTTCTGACACAAAAGTGTATTTGGGCCTAAGAGCCGTTTTGACACGAAAGTGTGTTTGGTCCTAAGAGCCATTTTGACACGAAAGTGTATTTGGGCCTAAGAGCCGTTTTGACACGAAAGTGTGTTTGGGCCTAAGAGCTGTTTTGACACGAAAGTGTATTTGGGCCTAAGAGCTGTTTGACACGAAAGTGTATTTGGGCCTAAGAGCCATTTTGACACAAAAGTGTATTTGGGCCTAAGCACTGTTTCGACACGAAAGTGTGATTGGGCCAAAGGCCGTTTTGATAAGAACGAATGAGTGGGCCAGAGGCCGTTTTGACATAAATGAAAGACAAAGAGGCCAAAAGGCCAGTATGTTTAGAACCACAGTCACTTGACTTACATTGTGTATATATATGTTAATTAGAAATATGAATTGGGCCCAAGGCCGTTCGGAATATGTTGTTCTACATATTGTTGTATCTTTTTATTTGATATTATTCACTGGGCTTTCGCTCACGCTCATTCGTGTGTTTGTAGGTGAGCTATGAGAGGTCCAGACCCAGCCCCTGTGAAGCCAGTGTGGAACAACCAAGTCTTTGAGAGTCAGCCCCTGCGTCTCACGTACGAGACCTTTCTTCGCCCTTCTGTTTTGTATTTACATTATATCATGTTGGCGAAGACTTTGTATCTGTTGTATATAGTTTTGACGGGGTGACTTAGACTATTATGATTCTGTATGTACGGAGCTTTGTGTTATTACATATTTTGAAGTGAGTTATTAACATGTATCAGTATGGTTTGTCATGATGTGCCATGTAAGCACAACTCTATGGACAAAGTTTTAAATTGCTTCCGTTTGGCCCTCATTAACTCTGTCAAAATATGTTTGGTTTGGTTTGAGGCCGTAGGTAATCTCATGATTGCTGGCCGGTTACGTCCTTAACCCACGGGGGCGGGTTTGGGTCGTGACAATACCACTCCTTCGGTTAAGAGCGTTTGGATTGTGTGTCTGACGCTTATACCATCTTGTTGGTTAGAGATATTGGGTCGTGTGCCCGATGTTTATACCACCCCTTTGGTTAGAAGTGTTTGGACCGTGTGCCCGACACTTATACCACTCCTCGGTTAGAAGCGTTTGGGATGTGTGCCCCGACGCTTACAACACCTCTGTTTTGGTTAGAAGCACTTGGGACGTGTGCCTGATGTTTATACCATCCTTCGGTGTTTACACCGCTCTCTTTTCCCTCTCGCGCGTGGCGCGCTGGGATGCTTCGGTTAAATGCGTTTGGACGGGTTCCAATGCTTATACTACTCTTTGTTTTGATTGCATAATAGTTTGATGTGTTCCAGTTGTTATTATGTGCTTTCTTTAGTTTGGAACCTTGGGGTGTGTCCCTGGGTTCGCACCACTTCTCTCATCGCGTGTGCCACGCGTTGGGATCTTGTTTGCCGCCTCGGGTGCGCCCAACGGTTGTTGTTCTTTATCCTTTTATGTGTGAGGCGCAGTCAAGATTGCATAATTTTCTTATATCCTTTCTGCATGAAATGTAGTTCGGTTTGTAGTTCCCACGCATGGCGTGTTTGCTTACTTGCTTTTGTATGAGTTTGCTGTAGCATTTCTTTGCATAACATTTGCATTCAGATGTTTCATTACAGCCCTCATTGCATGATCATAAGGTATGTTTTGCATTGTGCATATCCTTTGCATTTTGTCCCAGCCTGTGGGCGCATCTCTATATTGTTTTCTTGTTTGTTTGTCTGAGTCTTCGGCTTTGTCAAAAATGGGAAGTCTCTAGGCTTTGACATTCACTCCCATCATTTCATGACTTTCGAGTTCTGTCAAAGAGGGGCAGCTGTAGACACCCTATTTTTGACCGACCTTAAGACTCAGAAATCATCGTTTGTGCACTCGATGATTGTGCATGTTTGTGCTCGTTTTGAGTGCCTGAAGGTCTCGGCCGAGCGCCTTGTTTTTGAGCCTCTAAACTCTCTGTGTTTTGGCCTTGTTTTTGGGCCAAACCTTGGTGCCCCTTGCCTGGAGGGAGGGAAGGCCTTGTTGTCCACTTTTGGCCCTTGTCGGCCACCTTGGGTGGCCGGTTGGCTAGGGGAGGTGGCCAACGGCCATTTTCTCCTTTTTCAGATATTTTGTGTGCCAGCTGTTGATCACTGAAGCCATCCTCCATACACGTGTATAGAGGGATGGAAACAAGCCTTAGGCTTGTATTTCTATATAATGGGGGGTCTCTCTCTGTAGATACCCCATTTTTTACCGTCCTTAAGACTTGGGCGCTACTGATTGTTTACATGGTGATGAAAGTTGTTCAGTGCGAAGATTTGATTTCTTTGGCAAGAGGAGTGTCAAATCCCAACTTCACACCCCTTTTTGGACCAAAATATTTTAGACCTTAAAACCCTCTCTTTCAAAATAGATTTTGAAAGAGTTCCTACGATGTTCTGACGCTTGCATTTCGTTAAATGTTGCGCATTTCGGTAAACCGAGCAAGGGCAAAGTGTAAATGAATGAAAGAGAGGTGAACACTTTGAAAAATATTTAAAAACACCTTGTTTAGAGGTTTGGAGTTGAAGAAAATGGGAGAGGAGGGAAGAAACCAAGTTGGAGAAGAAGTTTGGCATGAATCCGGGTAGGATCGAAACTGAGCAGTCATCACTCAAAGAGGCATAACTTTTTGTACGGTTGGAATTTTGATGTGAGGCTTCTACCATTGGTAAGAAGACTTCAAGGGCTATAGTTTAGGCTCAAGAATGACCTGAAAATAAGTCCATATGAAGGAGTTATGTCTGGTTAAAGTCGGGCCCAAAAAGCAGATTTTTCTAGCCAACCAGATGTGGAGAATGCTGGCCATAAATGGGATTTTTTGGCCATGTGCCGGCCATGAATGGCCTATGCCGGCCCCTTGCCGTCCAAGAGTGTCCCATGCCGGCCAGAAATGATGTAGTTCTGGCCATCAGTGATCCAGTGTCGGCCATTGATGCAAAAAGTCAGTTTTTGGCAGATATTTTTGTTCCAGTTGTTCCAGCTGTCCCTTTTGGAGATATTTCGACCAAAGCTTGCATTTTACTATATATAGAGAGGCTTCTCTATTGTTTTGAAGGTTAGAAAAATTTAGCAAAGGTTGGGGAGCCTCTCTCTCTAAATCCTCTCACTCTAGATTCCTCTCTCTAAAGCTTTGTGCTTGGAAGCTTGTATACATCCATCTTCAACCCATCAACCCTTAACAAGAGTGGTTCATCTTTGGGCTGAGATTGCTTGAAGCTCTCTTGAAGCCTCCTTGGAGCTCTGTAAGGTGGTTTTCCTTGGTTTTGTTGCTTAAGTGTTGTCTTCCCTTCAAGAGGTATAAGACTCACCATTTAAACTTGCTTTCATACTTGTTTTTGCCATCCTTTTGTGATGTTTTTGGGGTGGTTTTCAACTGCAAAAAACTCTGTTTTTCAGTCCTAAAAATGGTAGTTTGAGCCTATTTTGTGTTAGGGGGTTGTCTTTCCCTTTTGTTCCTTAGCTTGTGTAGCTTTTTGTGCCATCTTTCATCACCTTTCAAACCAACTTTTTTTGGCCTTTTAACTACTGAATTCCAGGGGAATTTCAGGGGTGAAAACCATATTTTGAGGTCCAAAATAGGAGGGGGTGGCCTCCCCTCCTTGTGTCTTGTTTGCTTGTGTTGATGGCCTAACTTGTGAGCATGTATTTCTACCTTTTTGTAGCTTAGTTCAAGCATGTTTTAGGCTCTAATTTAACATGTTTTAACTCTGTTTTTGGCTAGTTTGGCCACTTGTTGCTTGATTCTTGCACTTGTAGTGTAATCTTGCTTACTAGCCTAGAATGCCTAATGAGTTAGCCCATCATTCTAGCATGTGTTAGCTCCATCTCAGTATGTTTTTGCTCATATTTTAGCATGCTTAAACTCTATTTTGAGTGGTCTTGGTCCTTTGAGACTTGCTTTGTATAGCTACAGTGTAGTTAACTTCACTAGCCTTGTGTTTTGAGGCCCTTAGCATGCTTTGCTTGTGATGTTTGCATGATATATTATCATTTGGCATGTAATTTCAGTGCATATACCTCTATCACACTCTCACTTATGTCATTCTTTCATTGTGTTTGAGAGTTGTGCCTTTACCTTGCTTGTGAGCCAATGAATGAGCATGCTTTTTCTTGCCTTATGTGCCTAAGTTTCAACATGATTAGGCCACTGTTTTGGCATGATGTAGCTCTGTTTTGAGCTGGTTTGGTCATTTGAGCATTGTATTGCATATCTCTAGTGTTGTGTCCTTCACTAGCTCTGATGCTTTGGCCCCTAATATGTTGTGCATGTGTAGCTTGCATGTTGTAGCATCATTTGTCATGCCATTTTAGCACTGAAATTCGGCAACCTCTCTTTGTTCTTCACTTTTAATTTGCTTTGAGGGTTGGTTAACCTTATGCATGTGTTTAAGCTTGAGGTAGAGTTCATGCTCAATGACTTTAACTCTCTTTTGAGGGTTTCTACTCGCCAAAGGCATGTGTAGACCCGACTTTCTTCACGCGCCCCCCTTTCGGAGAGGGCACGAATTTGGTCTTACTACAGTTCGGACTTCTGTCATGGTTTTGAATCTAATCTCACAAAGTGTAATGTGAGACTGATAAACACCAAAGAGTCTAAATCTGGCAATTGGTTTTGAAAAAAATCAATTTTGAATAAAAAGCGCCAAACATGGACTGCTTTGCCAGATTATAGAGTCGCCACCTAAATATTTTATTTTTGGGAAATTTAGGAAACCCTGACTCGTGCCAAAGTCCACGTGTCCGTCATCACCAAAGCTACCTCGGCTCGAGAACTTGGGTACGAGAGAAGAAGGTCCTGAAATGAGCACCCCTGCTTGCCCGATCAAAGGATCGGCCTCTACTAAGCATGATATGTTGTTTTAAAAACCTCATGTGTTCTTATTTGATTATTAACCTAACTTACTATGTGATGCGCACAGTATACAAGCATAGACTAAATCACAAGAATTGGAACAAAACAACTCATGTTTGTTTTTGAAAATGGTTTGAAAATGCCACCCTCAAGTGGGCTAAAGTGCGGATTTGCCACCCTAAAGTGGGCTTTAAAACATGATAATTTGCCACTCCGCAAAGTGGGCTTAAAACTCACAATCATCGAGTTGTTCCAATTCAGGCAATCAAGCCTTCACCCAAAGGCATTCATGCAGTTAAGCATATAAACAAATAACCTCATCGCAAGCATGCTAAACATGGCAACACCCACACTCATGCAAGGATGCTAAAGCATAAACACTTACAGTGTACTCTGAGCCAAGACAAAAGCTAGTTAGAAAACAAGCATGATCCTAACTATGTTAGATGTCTAATGCAACACATGCAATAATGCAACTAAATAGGCTCGGCTATCTAAGTTGGCATATGAATGCAACAATTGATATACGTATTCAAATAGGTATTGAAATACAATGCAGTTTGAATGATGCGCCGAGCCTCGTGCATGCAATACAAATGAATAGATGCAAACATGCGAGCATAAGGTATGCTAATAAAAAATGCCCCTAAACTAACCATCGAAAGCGGTTAAGTAAAAGGGAGAAATAAGTGGGGTTGGAAGACATGCACATACACACACGCACACTTATTACAACATTGCGCCGTCGCAAAGGAGGGTCCGAATAAACAAGCTAAGCTAAACTAAGCTAAGCTAATTATTACAAACCAACTAATTAACTAACTTAGCTAATTAATTACAACAACTGAGATAAATTAACTAGTTACACAAACTAATTAAGTACAACACTCGGATTAAATAATTAGCTACAACTAACTAATTAAAGCAAGTAAAGTGGCCTCGTGGGCAAGGGAGACATGCATGCTCGGTTTGCTTCGCCCGAAAATGCATTGTCTTGCCATGAGTTGCCTCTGTTTGCACTCACGGTGATCTCAGAACATCATATGAACTTCCAGATTGCATCTGCCCCAACACAGGAACACTTTGGACAATTTTCCCTGAAGGTGGCCGGCCGGCCACCTCAACTGGTTAGTAGACTACCTCAACTGGCCGGTCGGCCAGTACATCTCTTTCCAGAATTCTGCCTTTGTTGCAACAGAGAGCAACAGAGCCAAGACAATGTATTTGGCAAGAAATGTGTGTACTACCACCCTCCTCATCATGTCTCAAGCTCAAAGGAGTGTGGTACTTGGTTCTCAAGCCACAAACCAAGTATTTTCAATGCATGATGGCCCAAACGCCAAGCTTGTACAAGCTTAGTGAATGCGCACATAAGACTCAAAGTGCCTCCACCCTATCATGCATGATCAAGGGTGACGGCGACCAAGATATATGACACGTTTCATCACTTTGAGTATGAAACGTCCCACATCTCTTGTGTTTGGATTAACGTCCAATCCAAATACATGCAATGCAACACGAATGCTTATCTTGTTCATATTTTACTTAGTCCATTTCTTGTTTACACATTTCAGCTTACCAATTAGTCCATTAACCAATTAAGTCTAATGTGAAAGTCCTCTATTTGAAAAGGTGGCCTAAGCCACAAGTGTCTTGAGCATGAAAGAAGTTTCATGCTGTTGGTTAGCAAAAACCCTCAAGAAAGGATTAAAACCATTAGGCATGAATGCCTCAATTTCATGCTCAAGCCAGTAAGGGGCTCAAGACCACTTTCAAAAAGAAAATTCAAAAGTGAAGAACAAAGGGAGATTGCAGACGTTCAGTGCTGATACGGCATGCTAAAGACACTAAATCATGCAAGCAATTCATACGCAACATGTTCCAAAGCCAAAGACATTAAACTAGTGAAGAGCATAACATTATGAGCATGCAATACAAAGCTCCAAAGGGACCAACAGTCCAAAACAGTCCTAAAACACCTTGAATGGAGTTCTAAAACATGCTTGAAATAAGCTAAGAATAACTATACTAAGAGGCCAAAACAATAGCACATGCTAGGCAATTTAGCACAATTGCACTACAAGCATACAAAGTAAAGCTCATGTGATCAAACTAGCTCAAAACAGAGCTTAATCATGCCAAATCAGTAGCTAAAACATGCTGGAATTGAAGCATAAGTGACAAGAAAAGCATGCTCGCATATTGGCTCTCAAGCAAGGCATAAAGCATAACTCTCAAAGGCAATGAAAGAGTGGAGTACATGCACACATGACGGAGGTTATAATGCTGAAATCACATGTTAAATGATGCTATAACATGTAAGCAACTCAAACACTTCATGCTCAAAGCCTCAAAGCAATGGACTACTGAGGACCGTTACACTATAGCCATGCAATACATGGCTCTCATGACTAAGACCACTCAAAACAAAGTTAAAGCGTGCTAAAACATTACCAAAAATGTGCTGGAGTTGAGCTAACACAAGCTAGAATGATAGGCATACTCATTATGCATATTAAGCTAGTGAACAAGATTGCACTACAAGTATAAGAAGCATACAAGAAGTGGCCAAACCAGCCAAAAACAGAGTTTAAGCATGTCAAAATATGGCCAAAAACATGCTTGAACTAAGCTAACATAAGCCATAAAAAGATGCTACTTTGTAGTGCTAACAAGGCATGGCATAGAGAGACAAGGAGGGGAGGCCATCTCCTCCATTTTGGACCTCAAAACAAACTTTCTACCACTAAAATTCCCTTGGAATTCAGTGGTCAAAAGTCCAAAACAAGATTGTTTCAAAAGCTTTGTGAGATGGCTCAAAAGGTTTTACAAGTCAATGAGCAAAAGGGGGGGAAACACCCCCTAGCCAAACAAGGCTTAAACCACCACTTTTAAAACTTAAAATCAGAGTTTTTTATGGTTGAAAAACCAGGTCAAAATAGCACAAAGAGATGGCCAAGCACTTAACCAAAACAAAGCTTAAAGGGACAAAGCCTTACCCTTGAAGCACAGCAACAAACCAGCCCAAATTCTGAGCTAAAACCAGCTTTGAGAGCTCAAATAAGACCTCTAAGAACCTTAGTAACAAGGTAGAGGTGTTTGGTCTAGGCTCTCTTTGCAAGAGTGTAGGAAATTCTCATTTCTAAGCATAATATAGCACAATATAGAAAGAGAGAGAAATTTCAGCTCTAAAATTTTGTAGAGAGAGAAATATTTTAGAGAGAGAAGCTCCCAAACTTTCTAACCTTCCAAAATGTAGAGAATGGCCTCCATATATAGCAAAAACAAGAGCTTTGGTCGAAACATCTGAAAATGGACAACTGGAGCAATGTGAAAACAACTGGAGGAAAAATATCTGCAAAATATCTGAGTTTGGGACCTTTGTGGCTGATCAACTACTTCAAGTGGCCAGTAGGCCACTTGTCTTGCCGGTCAGCTACTTGCGGTGGCCAGTCGGCCACTAAAAATCTGCTTCTAGGCCCGACTTCAAATGGGCATAACACCTTCATCTGGACTCATTTTCAGGTCATTATTATATCTAAATTGAAGCCCCAGAAGTAAGATTTCCGATGGTGGCAGCCTCACATCAAAATTCCATGTGTTCTAAGAGATATCCCTCTTTTAGTGAAGACTGCTCAGTTTCGGTCCAACCAGATTGATGCCTAACTTCAACCAGTCATATCTCCCCTATTCGAACTCGGCTTTTGAAGATTCTTGAGTGAAAAATGAAGCCCCGGAAGTCTTCTTTCCAACGGAGGTGGCCTCATAACTTAAGTCCAAGTGTATGAATGGATAGGCCCGATTTAGTGAAGGCTGCTCAGCTCTCTTTTAACGGTTTATGCCCATCTTCTTCTCCAACTTGGTTTCTTCCCTCTCCTCTTCTTTTCTTCAACTCCAAACCTCTAAACAAGATGTTTTAAAGATTTTTTCAAAAATTTCACCTCTCCTTGCTCGGTTTATCGAAAAGCGCAATATTTAACAAAATACGAGTCTCGGAACATCGTAGAAACTTTTTTTTAAAAATATTTTGAAAGAGAGGGTTCTAAGGTCTAAAATCTTTTTGATCAAAAATCGTTTTGGTCCAAAAATAGGGTGTGAGGTTTGGGATTTGACACTCTCCTTGCTAAAGAAATCGAACCTTTGCATAGCATAGCCTACACCATCAAGTAAGCAATTAGTAGTGCCCAAGTCTTAAGGCCGGTCAAAAATGGGGTGTCTACAGCATGGATTCCCTCATGTCTTAAACCATCCTTTGATTAAGCCCTATCCCATTAGAGGACAATCACTTGGACTTAACCGGTTAATGAATGGCCTGGTAAATGCTAAAATGTGTAAACAAGAATTGAATCAAGTAAAATATGCCAAGATAAGCATGTTATGTGTGCATTGCATTGTGTTCAATCGGACGTTATATTGAACACAAGGTGGATTGGCCCATTTCGTACCCAAAGTGATGAAAATGAGCCAATTCCCTTTGTCTCCATTGCCTTTGATCATCAATGAGAAGGTAGTGGTTCTTGAGTCTTGTTTGTTGTGCATTCATTGAATGTGTACAAGTTGGATCTTTGGCCATCATGCATTGAGATTCTTGATTGATGGTTTTGGATCCAATGGTGCCACTCCTTTGATGTTTTGAGATGATAAGGAGTGGCATAGTACAAACATGTCCCTAGAAAACCTCCATTTTTCCTCTGTTTTGTGCTTTGTTGCAGTTTGGTGTTACAGCACACCAGTAGCCGGTAGTTCTTCATTGTTGGCCGGCACCCCTTCATTGTTGGCCGGCATAGGCACACTCTTGGCTGGCAGATGGCCGGCAACCACCATTCATGGCCGGCAAGCCACTGGTGCACTCCCCAACAGTTGTTTGGTAAGGTTTAGCAGAAATTTCTTGAAGACACCCTACAAACAGAGCCTCTAAAGAGCAAATCGGAGAGCTTTTCAGGACGAAAACCGAGGCATGCATGTTCAACTTCTTCAAACAGAACTGAGGCAGTACAAGTTTAGAGCTTTACTTGTTAGTTAGCATTTGAATTTGTAATTTAATTAGCTAATTTGTCAATTAGTTAAAGTGTTGTGATAATTAGTAAGTAGTTTGCTAGTTATTCGATTGGTTTGTAATAATTAGTCTAATTAGTTTAATTAGATTAGTTGATTAGCTTAGTTTATTCATTCGGACCCTCCTTCGTGAGGGCGCAATGTTGTAATAAGCGTGCGTGTGTGTGTGCATGTCTTCCAACCCCACTTCTTTCTCCCTTTTATTTAACTGCTTACGATGGTTAGTTTTAGGGCACATTTTGATTAGCATACCTTATGCTTGCATGTTTGCATCATTCATTGGTCTTGCATGCATCGGGCTCGACGCATCATTCAAACTGCATTGTTTTTCAATACTTACTTGAATACGTGTTTCAAAGCATGTTATCAAATCGTTGCATTCATATGCCATCTTAGAAAGCCGAGCCTATTTAGTTGCATTATTGCATATGTTGCATTAGGCATCTTACATAGTTAGGATTATGCATTGTTTCTAACTAGCTTTTGTTTTGGCTCGAAGTACACTGTAAGTGTTATGCTTTAGCATACTTGCATGAGTATGAGTGTTGCCATGATAGTATGCTTTCCATGAGGCTATTTGCTTACTTGCTTAAACTGCCTGAATGCCTGTGGGTGAAGGCTTGATTGCCTGATTTGGAACAAATCGATGATTGTAAGTTTTAAGCCCACTTTGCGAAGTGGCAAAATCATGTTGTTTTAAGCCCACTTGAGGGTGGCAAATCCGCTCTTTAGCCTACTTGCAAATAGCACTTTCAAACCATTTTCGAAAACAAACAGGAGTTGTTTTGTTCCAATTCTCGTGATTGAGTCTATACTTCTGTGTGCGCGTCACATAGTAAAGATAGCTAATAACCAAAATAAGAACACATGTGTTTATAAAACAGCATATCATGCTTAGTAGAGGTCAATCCTTTGATCGGGCGAGCGGGAGTGCTCATTTCAGGACCTTCCCCTCTCGTACCCAAGTTTTCGAGCCGAGGCAATTTTGGTGATGACGAACACGTGGCCTTTGGCACGAGTCAGGGTTTCCTAAATTTTCCAAAATAAAATATTTAGGTGGTGACTCTGTAATATGGCAAAGCAGTCCATGTTTGGCGTTTTTTCATTCAAAATTGATTTTTCAAAACCAATTGCCGGATTTGGACTCTTTGGTGTTTATCAGTCTCACGTTGTACTTTGTGAGATTAGATTCAGAACCGTGACAGGAGTCTGAACTGTAGTAAGACCAAATTCGCACCCTCTTCGAAAAGGGGGCGCGCGAAGGAAGTCGGGTCTACAGTTTCTGGTGACTCTGCTGGGGATTTAAAGAACTTGACTCGAACGCATGATGTGTTGTTTTATTTACATTTATGTGTTTCCTTGCATTGCATTTACATAGGTGCGCCTAAGTCACAATGTTTTCCATCTACTATTGCTGAACGATTTGCTAGAGGCTTGCTTGGAAAAGCGTGCCACAAGGTTGACCGGTTGCGGGCTCTGCCACGATGGGAACATAAACCTTGGATCGGGATCACCGCTGAGGCACCCTTTTTGACCAATCGACCTAGTTGCATGTCGGAAGCCTTAGAGACTATTCCAAACTAGGACAGGTTGCTCACCCGAATGCAGGATTGTTTGAAACCGCATGCGTGCGTAGTGAACCCCTAGCTCCTTACGAAATTAGGACAGGGTAACCCTACTCCACCATAAGGGTGTTTTGGCTCTCTTTAATTGGTATGTGCTTTACAGTGAAACTGTACAGGGATGTGCATATCAGTTGCCAAGTTGGTATTTGTTTGTAGGGCATAATTCAGTAGAGAGCACAGTCATTCAGCTATGCTCATATCTGTTCTGGTGAAATTAGGCTAAGGTGCTGTCTGTTTTCTCTTTTGCTAGGTAGTCCCGGAACCATAGCTTCAGAAGGCTGCAATATCCCCCGGGTGAATTGGACTTGTATTGATAGACTTTGTCAGGTCAGGAGATTTAGTTCAGGGCAACCAGTGTTTCCTTCGCTAGAGGAGGGCAAAGAAAGGCCAGACAAGGCTTATTGGTTCAACTGATCCTACAGTCACCAGTCACATCACCTTTGTTCAGAGCACGAGCATCTACCTCTATTATGGCGCGGCCTCCGACAAATTTAGAGGATTTGCTGATCCGTTTTCAGCAATCAGTGGATTCGCTACAGTAAGATATGGTTAGGCAAGCCGAGACATTGCAGAATATGATATTCAACTTTAAGGACCTTCATGACATTGGGGTTCAAATCAAAGAGGCCCTCCGACAACGAATCTTTATGGAAGATAATGAGCCTTTAAAGAGGGATGTTGTTCGCAGTTCCAATGCTACTACTAATGGTAGCACAGCTGCGAAATGTTCAGAAGAAGTAAACACTGCAACCATACCCATTGAAAACCTTCCTCCCGATAATGGCCAAAAACCAACCACTTCAATTTGGCCCCAAGCCTGAAATTTTCATTCTCTTTACATGAGTCTCTCTCAAGCTTTGAAAATTCTGCGAGAAGAAGGGTACCTAGAGCTCCTAGAACCTCAACCCCTTCTGAATACTCTTCCTGCCAGATATGACCCAGCTAAATACTGTGTCTATCATCAACAACACGGTCATGATACAAACCGTTGCATTCGCCTCCGTCATAAGATTCAGGATCTTATTGATGAAGATATCATAGCTCCACCAAAAGGACCTCAGGCCACCACTGACCCGTCACCTCCATACCTCAATCTAATCCATATACTGCCATCCAACTACAACCCCAGCATATACATCACCCCGGCCCATCTACCCAAGCCTGAGGTGCTCATTCCAGTCAGCATGGACTTATGCATGATGGATGCACCTGAACCCCAATCATCTCAAACCCATAAACCCACTACTTCTGAGCTGGAGAGCATGATTGAAGATTTGTAAAGAACTGTGGCAGATTTAGCCTTTGGGATTTTGGCTCTATCATCGATCACATCACAGGCCAGAAATTTTGATCCAAAAGGCTCCTCAATCTTGGGGCGAGCTGCAATTGAAAAGGGCCAACCTGAAGCCATCTTCGATCTAGGTGGTGACATGTCGACAACAACCAGGCTCCGCTCTGATATAGCGACCCAATCCCTTGGCCAAGCTGAAGTAAGCGGTAGGAACGAAGCCAAGACAAGTATTGATCTTTATGCACAACTTCGATGGGCTGTTGAGGTTTTGAAAGCCGAAGGGCTGAACAAACAGCAAGTGTTGGCAGTTGTCGCAAAGACTGTGGCTGGCACTTTTGCCACTCAGGATGAGAGCATTCTGAATCAAGGGGCAAGTCGGGAAAAGGGATGTCATGCCAGAAACACCCCTCTCAACTTTAGTCCTACATCTGTCGGAGATCAGCAAACCCAGTCAACACTTGCCGGCCTTTTCGCCAGTACATACAATACAACCTCACAAACCCTAAAGTACCCACCCCGAGGCCAGAGGTTCTTCGCCCCGCTTTATATGTCCTTATCGAAAGCCATCGGTGTGTTGATCAAAAAAGGCCATCTAAAACCCCTTGAGCCTCGACCTCTCCCAAATAACCTCCCTCCCTCACATGATCCGGCCAACTATTGTGCCTTCCACCAACAAACTGATCATGACACTGACCTTTGTTTCCGTCTTCGCCACGAAATACAAGATCTGATTGACAACAAGGTCATCGTCGCACCAGGTCCTGCAAAGTCTATCGGCATTGGATCGATGAACTTGGGGGATAAAGTGGTTATGTGATCGGGGGATGAACCACTTGCTGATGACGCTCAGTTTACTCCAGATGTGGTGAATGGCACGCACTGTTTTGAGCAATGTGCAAATGCTGTTAATTTTACTTTTTGACTTGGGTATTGGGTCAGTCTTGTTGTGTTGTATTGAGTCAGTCTTCTTGTACTGAGTCAGTCGAGTCTGTCTTGTTGTATCGAGCCAGTTCTGTTGTGTTAGAGTCAGGTGATTTCGGGGGTGTTACCTCGAACATCACTTGCTTGTTTTGCGTTTGTCTTTTACGCTCTTTCTTTTGTGTCTGTTTCTGCCATGAAGCCAGTTATGCCAGAAGATTTGAATGAAACGTCAGTGCTTTTCACCTACTTTTTTGTGCCTTGAAATCATTGTATTGACTTAAGTTTTTCAAAAACTTTTCTAACACTGTGATGAAAACAAAGAGGGAGGAATTCCTCGGGGTTTGCAAAAATTTGATCAATAGAGAGAAAGAGAGGCATACTAAGCCCTTAATGAATGAGATCATGTTTGTTAATGTGAGTACTGAGAAGGATCCTGGCTTGATCCAGATTGGTTCTACACTGTCTTCACGAGCAACTAGTCGCTTTCTTAAAAAATTTCAAAAAATGTTTTACGTGGTCCTGCGAAGACATGCGTGGAATTGATTTCGAGATTGTGCAACGTAGGATCGCTCTCAGCCTCAAGACTTAACCCCTTTTGCTTTCAAACCTTGAACTTGGATTCAGAATGTTCAACGGTCAACCACAATGTGGGGCTTGTATGGCCAGATTTGAAGAAGCCCATAAATTAGGGGCAATAAGGTCGTATGACATCAAAGGAGGCCCGCCAGGCCAGATTTGAAGCAGCTCTCGAACTAGGGGCAAAAGAGTCAGATCAAAAAGATCAGATGTCATCAAAGGAAGCTTGCGAAGCTAGATAAAAAATTGCCCTTGAACTAGGGGCAAAAAAAAAATATCAGATGTGCTCGAAGAGTCAAAGATGAGTCTTTTTTGCAATCCAATGAAGACTGGCAAGAAAGCCAAATTCCAGTAGTTGGAAGAAGCAAATTTATTGTTGAAGGACAATCGAGCTTCTATCCATAACACTAAGGGCAACTTCAGCCCCCATTGGATGGACTTCTACATCATTAGCGAACAACAGCCATTCTCCTGAATACAGATGGCTTCGAGATCCTACAATCGATCAACATGGATAGAGTTAAACTTTTCTACCCTTGAGAGGCTCACTGGGCCGAAAACCCAGAAGGGCGACCCAGGCAAAAGTTGGAGCAAAAAGAAAGAAGAAAAAGAGAAGAAAAAAAAAGAACAAAAATGAAGAAAAGAAGAACAAAAGAAAAGCAGAGCTCGCAAGGTTGAAAACCCGGAAGGGCGGCCTTGGCAAAAGTTAGAGCGCAAAAGGAAAGTGTCAACACCCGAGTGAACCTCAACCTGGAACTACGTCAGGCCTGATTCCCATGTTTGGGATATGTAGGCAACTTTATCCTGAAGTTCGGCTCCAATCATTTTCAGCCTGCTTGGCTCGTCCATGTTGATTGGTTTATCCTTGCTCAAACTCGGCTATCTTGTCCATGTATAAATTGGCTCATCTTCGTTCAAAATCAATTGTTCTATTCTGTTGGAAGATTCAGCTGCAAGACAATTCAAGTTCAGATCTGAGGTTGTGCATCTCGAGAGTAGATTCCGCGTCGGTTGAGCAATGGCCATCTGCAAAAATAGTTTTGAGAATTTTTAATGAGGTTGACTAATTTTCTTAGAAATTATTCTATTTTTCCAAAAATGGACCATTTCTTGGACCCAGAAAGGAAAATTTTCAATGCTCATAGCCTGACTTGCATGATTTCAAATCAGAAAATCAAACAAGCGTGTTAATCTAACTTTCATGTTGGTCAAAATTGTTTTAGCAGAAAGCCAAAAATAAAAAAAAAAATGGTCAAAATGATGAACTAGGGACACAGTTTAGTCAAGTTTTCTAATTGTTCCCTGTTGTCAACATACTTGCTAGAGAAGGCACCATATTGCCAGAAAGGGCACCATATTGCCAGAAAGGGCACAACTGAAGCTAACCAGCAAAGGGCAGCAAGCTCTCTCATCCTCCAAGCAGCGAGGTACCAAGCCAAGTGCGAAGCACAAACTGAAAATGGAATTGGATATTCGGTTCCCTCATTTGGGACGATCACACCCGATATGGCATTTGACCCAGAATGGGGACGTAGAAAAGGCAATATATGAGACCAATCAATTGTAAACCTGGCCTGTGGGACATGTTGTAACTCGCCTCGATCAAGCTAAGCTAGGGGCATCGTCAACCGATGTGAGTTGCAAATTTGCATCCAGTCGCACCACAACCCCTCTGTGGGAAAGCTCACTGTTGTGAGTGGAAGGAGAATCTAGTAGAATACTAGGGGCAAGAGCTCACAACTTCCTGTTTATCCATTAACCACCTAGGGGAGGGATGAAAAAGAAAAAGAGAGATTGAAAAATAGAGAGATGTGTGTTGAGAGAAAAGTGAGGAAAAGGCTTTTAAGAGAAAAATAGATTGAGTGCCAGGGTGATGTGAGAATCACAAATAAGAAAGGGTGGGAAACAACCCGGAGAAATAGGCTCCTCGTGAACCGAGAGGTCTCTTGCCATTAGAACACATCTGATTGTTGTGTGTGTGTTTTTGTTTGTCTCAATTCTTGTTTTGAGTCGTTTCGAGTGTCAATAGATGTGTTTAGGTTGTTTTACCTTCGTTTTCTCTTTGTTAAGTCGTTTTGACGGTGGTCAATCGTAGGCTCAATACTCAGTTAAGAACTCGTTTATCAATTTCAATTTCAAAACAAATCGTTTTGTGCTCAGAGTGCTGTGTCGTTCTCTACATATGTGTAAAACAGGATCCTTTCTTTCATGAACTGCAGGGTTCAACCCAGGACATGTGAGAATAATAAAACTAGGACCTATCTGAAGTTACATGGGTTCCAGACTGCAAAGCAAAAGAAAAGAGGGAAAGTTTGGAGCCTTTTAGCATGTTTCAACTTCAGCAAGTTCCAAGAGTGCATTCCAAGTGTATCTTCTCAGGCCTCGCCATTTCTCTGGAGTATGAGTGTATCTTGACCCTAAGTTCAAGCCTGCTTCAAGTCAAAATGGCAATTAAAGTAGTCTACAAATGTTACCCCTCGCCAATATGAACAGGGTGTGTCCTTTTTGAGCTGAGCATGTTGCAAAGTCCTTTGAGAAGTAAATTTAAGGCACCAAAGTAAATATTTGCCTCATTTCTTACATAGAATGTGCCCTTTCATATACACTTCTGTTGCATGCGTGCCGTGCATCATTTATGATTCTTGCATAGAATATGCTTTCAATATTGCATAGAATATGCTCTTGTTTCATGCATAGAATATGCTTTTGTCTCTTGCATAGAATATGCTTGTTTCATGCATAGAATATGCTTTCAATTAACATCATGTATCTATCGCACAATACTGTCACTCAGTGCATCTATTTCACAATTTTGTATCACTCGCACTGTCTTGTGCACCTTGTGGTTGTGTGCCACTCGCACTGTCTTGTGCATCGTGCTTTCTTGCGCAACATTTCTCCACTCGCATGTGGTGCGTTTGGATATACTCGCACTGTCTTGTGCATTCTTTGGTCTAGGGGACCTTAAAATCCTGCATTTACACTCGAGTTTTCTTGCGCATCGCACTGTTTGTGCATCTTATACTAGCGCTTTCTTGCGCATCGCACTGTTTTGTGCATCTTACACTCGCACTTTCTTGCGCATCGCACTGTTTTGTGTAGTTTACACTCGCGCTTTCTTGCACATCATATTGTTTTGTGCAGTTTACACTCGTGTTTTCTTGCACATCGCACTGTTTTGTGCAGTTTACACTCGCGCTTTCTTGCGCGTCGCACTATCTTGTGCATTTCATTACATGCTCTCATCTTGCATAGAAAATGCTTGTTTCTTTTGCATAGAACTTGCTCGCGCTATTTTGCGCACCTTACCTGCACTTGTTAATGCATTGCTCGCGCTGTTTTGCGTGCCTTACTAGCACTGCTGTGCATTCACTCTTGCATCGCACTGTCTTGTGCACCTCATATTGCTTGCACTGTCTTGTGCACTTGTTTAGCACTATTTTGTGCATTTCATTCTGCATCGCACTGTCTTGTGCACACCTATATAGCACTGTTTTGTGCATTCACTCTTACATCGCACTGCCTTGTGCACCCCGTATCGCACTGTTTTGGTCATTCACTCTGCATTGCACTGTCTTGTGGACTCTTTGGTCTAGGAGACCTTAAATCCTCTGAAGGTGCAATTCCTTTGGTGTTTGTTATGCCCGAATGAATTCCAGTGGTCTGGTATAGCTACCTGCCTGTGTTTGCGGTGAGTTCCTAGGAGATCAACTGAGATGGTGGAAACTAGAGTTGAAATGGCTGATGCCGAGAATGCAAAGCTTCGGGATTTCTGAGACTAAAGTCTGGTTTAAATACCTAAGGGTGTTCCCCGGCTTGAAATCTGTATGGCAGCCCCATAGGTTAAGGTAACGAGTATGTGCCAATATTCTAAATACTGAACCAACCTAGTCTGTCATCCTGTTGGAGAATAGGAAAAGCTGCGACCATAGCTAGGGAGAAAAGTAGTACCTGTGGTTCGGGAACGCAAGATACAGAAGAGAAAGACCCCCATCAGCATGAGGTGAGTCATCGCCAATTGCCCCTGTGAGGTACCTTCACTTCCTAGCTGTTTCACCATATATTACATCGCATGCATCTACTGCACTATCTGTTTCATCTACAGCATTATCCATTTTATCTCATGCATTCTTTACTTCCTAGCTGTTTCATCATCTATTGCATTGTATGCATCTACTGCACTATCTGTTACATCTACAGCATTATCCATTTTATCTCCTGCATCCTTTCCACGTTAAGCTTAGTCTGGCATGTGCTCATACATTTTCTTCGTTGAAGCATAGTTCTATGATAATGTGTCCTTGCCTATTCCACTAAGAGAATTGTGGTCTGAGGGTTTCGGCACCTTTTCTGTGTTAGACGTGGTTTGTTTTGTGTCCATCCCTTTTCTAGGTAAAATGTGGTTTGGCCACGCGCCTTATTCACTACATCCACTGCATCCATTGCATTATACTTTGTTTTGTTGCATTCAGCATTTAGGATCACGATCTTTCCACAGCAGATCATTCCTCGCTTATATCATGCCACCCAATTACTTATATTCTTTATGCGAAACACATAGTTCTACATGTGCATGCACCTATTCCACTAAAAGAATTGCGGTTTGAGGGCTCCGGCACCTTTTCTATGTTAAACATAGTTTGATGTTGCATCTCCATCCTTTTATGATATTTGTGTGGTTTTGCACTACTTGTGGTTTGATTATTTCATTGCATTGTATATCATTTACACTGTTTTGTTATATTGTGTATCATTTTGCATTCTGCTCCCTGAACAACGTTGGTTTGATTCCTTGCAAAGGGATACATAGGCAGCCTGTGGGCAAAACCATTTGTTTCAGCATCTTCATTTTATTTGTTTGTCCAAGTCTTCGGCTTTGTCAAAAATGGATCGTCTCTAGGCTTTGACATTCACTCACGTCATTTCATGACTCTAAGCTCTGTCAAAGACTCCCCCATTTGAGGGGTTCAGAATTTTGAAGAGCAAAATTTCCCCCCCTCTCTCTCTCTCTCTCTCTCTCTCTCTCTCTCCCTATTTTAGCCTTGAAAGTGTGCTTTCTCTACATTTTTGCATACAACCTCTTGACCAAATACCTTCATCTTGGAGCTGAGATCCTTGGAGGTCCTATTTGAGGTCTAAAACTTGGTTTTAGCTCAGAATTCTGGCTGTTTTGTTGTTGTGCTTCAAGGATAAGAACTTGTCCCTTTTAAGCTTTGTTTTGGTTAAGTGCTTGGTTATCTTTTTACACTATTTTGAGGCTGGTTTTAACCTCTAAAAACTCTGTCTTTTAAGGTTCTAAAATAGTGGTTTGAGTCCTATTTGGTTAGGGGGGTGGTTCCCCCCTTGCTCCTTGGCTTGTAAAGCTTTTTTAGCCTTCTTTCAAAGCTTTTGAAACCCCCTTTTTTTGGTCTTTTAATCACTGAATTCCAGAAGAATTTCAGTGGTATATAGTTGGTTTTGAGGACCAAAATAAGAGGAGGTGGTCCTCCCCTCCTCATATCTTGTTTGCATGTGTAGATGGCCTACTATTTGAGCATGCTTTTCTACCTTTTTGTAGCGTAGTTCAAGCATGTTTTTGGCCTTATTTTAACATGTTATAACTCTGTTTTTGGCTGGTTGGAGCACCTCTTATTTGCTAATTACACTTGTAGTGTGATTTTGCTCACTAGCCTAGTATGTCTAATGAGTTAGCCCATCATTCTAGCTTGTGTTGGCTCAACTCCAGCACATTTTTGCTACTATTTTAGCATACTTTAGCTCTGTTTTGGTGGTCTTAGTCATACGTGCTTTGCTTTGTATAGCTATAGTGTAAATGCCCTTTACTAGCTTTGAGTTTTAGGGCCTCTAGCATGCTTTGTTTATGATGTTTGCATGCTATAGCATTGTTTTGTATGTGACTTCAGAGCATATATTACTGTTACACCCTCACATATCCCACTCTTTCATTGCTTTTGAGAGCCATGCTTTGTGTCTTGTTTGTGAGACAACATGCGAGCATGTTTTTCTTGCCTTTTGGGCCTAAGTTTCAGCATGTTTAGGTCACTGATTTGGCATGATTAAGCTCTGTTTTGAGCTGGTTTGATTACATTAGCTTTGCTTTATATGCTTGTAGTGCAATTGTGCTAAATTGCCTAGCATGTGCTATTGTTTTGGCCCCTTAATATAGCTATTCTTAGCTTATTTCAAGCATGTTTTAGAATTCTATTTAAGGTGTTTTAGGACTATTTTGGATTGTTGGTCCCTTTTGAGCATTGTATTGCATGCCTCTAGTGTTGTGTCCTTCACTAGTTTCAATGCTTTTGGCCTTCAATATGTTGTGCATGTGTTGTTTGCATGTTGTTGTATTGTTTTTCATGCCACTTTAGCACTGAAATATCTGTCATCTCCCCTATTTCTTCACTTTTGATTTGTTTTGAGGGTTGGTTGGCCTTAGGTTGTGTTTAAGCATGAGTTAGAGTTTGTGCTCAAACGGCTTTAACCCTCTTTTGAGGGTTTCCTCCTAGTCAAAGGCATGATCTCTCTCATGTTTTAAACCATCCTTTGGTTGACCCCTCTCCCATTAGAGGACTTTTCACATTGGACTTAACCGGTTAAAGGATTAATTGGTAAACTAAAACGTGTAAATAAGAAATGGACCAAGTAAAACATGTGCAAGATAAACATTTATGTTGCATTGCATGTGTTTGGATCGGACATTAATCCAAACTAACCTCTTTCGATGGTTAGTTTAGGGCACATTTCAATTAGCATACCTTATGCTTTGCACGCGTGCATCATTCATTTGTCTTGCATGCGCCGGGCTCGACGCATCATTCAAACTGCATCGTATTTCAATACTTATTTGAATACATGTATCAAATTGTTGCATTCATATGCCATCTTAGATCACCGAGCCTATTTAGTTGCATTATTGCATGTGTTGCATTAGGCATCTTGTATAATTAGGATCATGCATATTTCTAACTAGCTTTTTTGTTTTGGCTCGGAGTACACTGTAAGTTTTTACGCTTTAGCATCCTTGCATGAGTGTGCGTGTTGCCCTGATAGCATGCTTGCCATGAGGCTATTTGCTTAAGTGATAAACTGAATGAATGCCTATGGATGGAGGCTTGGTTGCCTGAATTGGAACAATTCATCAAATGAATGTTTTAAGTCCACTTTATGAAGTGGCAAATCATCATGTTTTTAAGCCCACTTGAGGGTGGCAAATCCGCGCTTTAGCCTACTTGCGAGTAGCACTTTCAAACCATTTTCGAAAGCAAACATGAATTGTTTTGTTCCAAGTCTTGCGACTGAGTCTATACTTGTATGTGTGCGCCACATAGTAAAGATAAATTAGTAACCGGATAAAGAACACATGAGGTTTATAAAACAACATATCATGCTTAGTAGAGGCCGATCATTGATCGGGCGAGGGGGGTGCTCATGTCCCCTCTCGTACCCAAGTCCCGAGCCGAGGCAACTTTGGTGATGATAGACACATGGCCTTTGGCACGAGTCAGGGTTTCTTAAATTTTCTAAAAATAAAATATTTAGGTGATGACTCTGTAATCTGGCAAAGCAGTCCATGTTTGGCGCTTTTTCAGTCAAAATTGATTTTCCAAAACTAATTGCCAGATTTGGACTCTTTGGTGTTTATCAGTCTCGCATTGCACTTTGTGAGGTTAGATTCAGAACCGTGACAGGAGTCCGAACTATAGTAAGACCAATTCACGCCCTCTCCGAAAGGGGGGCGCATAAAGAAAGTCGAGTCTACAATTTCTGGCGACTCTACTGGGGATTTAGAGAACTTGACTCGAAACTCATGATATGCTATTTTTATCTACATTTATGTGTTTCTTTGTATTGCATTTGCATTGGTGCGCCTAAGTCATAGTGTTTGCCATCTACTATTCCTGAGCGGTTTTCCGGAGGCTTGCTTGGAAAAGCATGCCATAAGGTTGACAGGTTACGGGCTCTGCCACGATGGGAACACAAACCTCGGATCTAGATCACCGCCGTATCGTTTGATCCTCCTTTCACTTCTTAGTGTTAGGAGCGAGAGGTATATTAGGCGGTCTTGCTGAGGCACCTTTTTTGACCATTTGACCTAGTTGCATATCGGAAGCCTTAGAAACTATTCCAAACTAGGACAGGTTGCTCACCCGAATGCAAGATTGTTTGAAACCGCATGCGTGCGTAGTGAAACCCTAGCTCCTGACGAAACTAGGACAGGGAAACCCTACCCCATCATAGGGGTGTTTTGGCTCTCACTTGCTTAATATGTGCGGTTAGGGTGTGTCTCTACAGGAATGTATCAGGGTATCAGTCTGAGGACATCAGTGTTTGAGGGTATCAGTTTTGAGGCAGAAAATTTGGGGGGCAGAAATCAGTGTTTGAGTACAGAATGTCCAGCTTATGAGTTCAACTGTGTGTTGTCTTTTTCTAAGCCGAGGTGTTGTACGTTTTTTCTGATTTTTGTTTCTTTTGCTTTATTTTCTGTTTTGCAAGGTAGTGTTTTCATCAATTCTTCCAATGAGGCAGTTACTCCCCAAGCACTCTGGACCCGAGTAAGAAGGCTTTATCGATCTGGGGATCTTTTGAGTGGACAACCAGTGTTTGCTTCGCTTCCCCCGATTACAAGACGGAGGAGAGTTCAACATAATTCACCAGTTCGCCAGTCACCTGTGCTTAATGACAATCAGTTTTCTGCTTCCACTTCAAAGGGTACACAGAGTCAGACAAATCAGCATTTTTCAGTCAGTATGGAAAAAATGATGCGTCAACTCCAATAGACTATCGAGGCCATGAAGCGGGATGCTGCTCGCCAAGCGAAGGTCACCGCTCGTCAAATAGAGGTTGTAGCCCAACAAGTTGAGCTGATTTCCAGGCTTCAACTACAACAACAACCGCAATAAGCAGCGGCGTCCGTTTCACACCTACCCCCACCTAGGGTTCCAATACCCGGGGATACAACAACGGTCCAAGAGAATATGGACTTCCCAACAGGGCCAGTCCCACCTCAGACATCTAAAGCACCGGCTTACCCAATGGACACACCATTCAAATTTAAGGTCGATCCAACCGCTCTGAAAGTGAGCAAGCTCGAAAAGTTGTTCAAGGGAGCTCAGGGAGTTAACTCGATCCCAGACATAGAGGATGGCTACACAGATTCGGGGTGACATTGTCGAATAGATTTAAAATGCCTCACATAGACTGCTTCGACGGCTCGGGTGATCCTATGGTCCATTTGAGGCTATTTTCACAAATTCTGCGCCCGATGGGCTTGACTAGAATGCAAAAGCTATCCCTTTTTGGTTGGACCCAGTCGAGTATTGCGGCCATCTAGTATGCTAAACTGGAGGATTTAGCGAAGAGGAATTAGGAGGAGATGGCTGAGGCCTTCATTGCCTAATATTCATACAATACTCAAATCGAGGTCACAACTCGTGATCTCAAGGCAACCAGGCAAGAGCCGAAGGAGGGCTTCTCTGACTTTGTTACTCGGTGGAGGGCCGAGGCTTCCATGATGACCACCAGGCCAGTCGAGAAAGACCAGAAAAGGATGGTCGTTCGGAATCTGCAACCGAAGCTACTGCAGAAGATGATTGTCTTACCCCTCCCCACCTTTGCTGATCTTCACGAGATTGGGGTACAGATAGAAGACGCTATGAAACAGGGTCTGATTGACCAAGAGAAAGAGCAGCCTAAGAGGGCGTTTACCCGCAGTTCGAATGCAACTATAAGTAGCAATGCAGCTACGAGGACTTTTGACGTGGGCATGGTCACCACCACCCCAAAAACTGCTACACCCTTTACCGTTTCATTTGGAGCCACCCCACCACCTGCAAAGTACCCACCTCAAGGCCAGAGGACATTCACCCACTTTATATGTCTTTGTCTGTGGCCTTAAGGGTCCTGATTAGAAAAGGGCATCTGAAGCCCCTGGAACCCCGTCCATTGCCAAATACCCTCTCTCCTACACACAACCCATCCAAGTATTGTGCCTTCCATCAGCAGCATGGGCATGATACTGATTTGTGCTTCAGATTACGTCATGAGATTCAAGATCTCATTGACAACAAGGTGATTGTGCCTGTAGAGAAGCCAAATGTCACCACTAACCCTCTTCCACCACATAACAACCCCCCTCCTCCACCCAGGCAAATAAACCTGATCCAAACAATGGCCGTCCCATACGACCCCAGCATATACATCACTCCCTCCCACCTGCCTAAGCCGACGTTGTTCATCCCAAAGAGCACAAACTTGTGCATGATGAGCATGTCATTAACCCTACCCAAGCCAGTGGTGGTGACTGTCGAAGACAAAGCTAGGGTGACCTTAGAGGAGAATGGGAACATTGGTTCAGAACTTGGGGGATCTGAGAGCTTAACTGAGGAAGCATACCATCTGTGTGGTTATATTGTGTCAACGGATCAAGCCAAGCCAATGGTAGAGTTGCCAACTGGGACAAAGGTCAATGTGGTCCGGGAAGACGAGCGAAGTCATGGGTTGGATGATTTAGCAGAGCTTGAAGAAGACATTGCTAATCTGCAGTTCTTTGATGAGCAGGATCCAGGGAATGTGAGCGTCAACTAGTTTGACTTGAATGGATCAACAGACAATACAGGGTGGCTTAGTGATGAGCCAGATGTTGTTGAGGAGTCTCAGCTGAAACAAGGACTGTCAGAAACAGGAACGTCTGCAGTGGCCGGAGCAGTCGATAATGAAGAGAAGTTGTCGGAGAGCATCGGTACGAAGAATTTTGCTCGAGAATTGGGCAGTTTGTGTATAACGGACACAAAATAGGAGGGCGCGCTGTGGCGGTTCAAACAAAAAAGGATCGAGACTAATCAGAGGGCTAGAAAAGCCAAGGCCCCTGTGGGGACAGAATGTGTTGTGAGCACGGAAACAACTACAGCAGAACCGGACATTTGTTTGTCGGTTGCTGAGGGCATGTGGTGGGAAGACGATGACTTGCATCGGGCCCATACTGATGAAGACTGGGGACAGAATCTCCCGGATGATATGTGGCACACCGAAGAAGTCGACCACATGACCTGGAGTGGGTGGTATTTTAAACCCCCACACCTGGACCGGCCAGAGGCATCCAGGAAAGACAAGGAGATAGAAAAGTAGAAGGACAAACTGTTAGAGGAGGAAGCTGTACTGAAATAGCTAAAAAAGATTCAAGCAGACATCTCCATCTGAGGGACTGCTTATGGCCTCAAGGGTGCATAGACAGGCTGTCCTTTTAGCCATGGACAAGGCTAAGCTTTCGATTGATACAATGCCCAAGCAGTTGGTAGGGTTGGTTTTCTCGGGTGGTGCTTCACTGAGCCTAACCTTCACAGACAAAGAATTACCGCATGAGGGCTCCGAGCACAATAAACTGTTATACATCTCTATGGAGTGTAAGGATAAGTGGATACCGGTTGTCCTAGTTGATACGGGATCTGCAATCAATGTATGTCCGTCACGAACGGCATATGCTATCGGGTTGAAGCCCGCAGATTTCGCACCAACAGCCCAAGTGATACGAGCTTATGACAACACCAGCCGGGAGGTGATGGGGACAGTGTGGATCAAAACTCAGGTTGGCCCGGGCCAACAGGGCATCGAATTTCATGTTTTGGATGTTCCAACCACCTTCAACTTACTCCTTGGATGGCCGTGGCTACACCAAGTAAAAGTTGTCTCTTCCACTCTACACCAGATGTTGGAATACCCCCATGGGAAGGGGGTGGCAATTGTTTTGGGGAACTCTTCCATACATCCGCCGCCAGAGGTTACTATGCCGATCTTGGAAATTGCACATGGCGAGGAGGATGTCTTCCTGTCTGGGTTCACCTTGGCTGAGGCTCGGGTAGTACAAGATCTTCTAGCTGTTGATGAGGGACTGTATGTCAGTGCACAATCTGTTTACCTCATGAACAAGCTTCAACATGTGCCCGGGATGGGATTAGGAAAGAGGGGCCGGAAAGGCGTCGCTGAATTGGCCGAAGTGCTACACAATTCCCATACCTTTGGTCTAGGTTATACACCTACCAAAGAGGATTGGGTAAGAAAAGGAAATGAGATGGCTGGAAGAGCCAAGGCTAAACAAGCTGGAAAGCACTATGAGTTAGTGCATAGACCTATCCAAGGAACCCTGAATGGACGCTTTGTCCGAGAGGGGGAAGATTTCCTGTTTTGCGGCTTTCCAGAGCCATGGATGAATTTAGAGAGGCGGCGCTTGCCAGGTTTTGAGATCTTTTTTGACTTACAGTTGCCAGGGGATGAAGTTACCGAAGAGCAGATTGACCCACCGGCTGTGGCTGAGCAGTGCAATGAGGATGCGTCTGGTGGCACAGATTCTAAAACGGGAGCAGCGCTGGCCTGTCTCCTCTCGGATCCTCAGATTATACCAGAGTGCTCAGGGGTTGATTTCTCAGTTTCCATGATCGGAGATAACTTGGTTGTGGGCCCTTCTTCCAGCATTCTGGATGCATCCATCGCACCCTCCCTCGTCTGGCAATACGAGAAAGGCTTTTTATCTAGCAGTTCTGGGTCAAGTAGTGAACCGTAATCTGATTCCACAGAGTCTGTGGAGTCAGAATCAGATTCCAGTTCTTCTAAGTCAAAGTTCGAAATTTCTGGGGGTGATAACCCGGATGCCGTTGTGTTGTCCAAGTCATCTTTTTCATTTTCTTTTGAATCGGTTGTAACCGAAGAATCAGACGATATGGAAATTGCTAATGAGAATGGTACCGCTGTGGCTTTTGAGTACTTTTCGGTGCCTTTAGTATATTGCATTAATCAGGACTTTCAAAATTTTGATGAAAATGATGAGGATTCCTCCGGTTTTGAAACACTTGATTGATCGAGAGCATGAGAGGTGTTGATGAAATCACCTCAATTAATGTTGGAACTAAGAAGGATCCGCGTCTGGTCCAGATCGGGTCCACGTTGTCTTTAGAGGAACACGAGCGCTTTGTCGCTTTATTCAAAGATTTCAAAGATGTTTTCGCGTGGTCCTACGAAGACATGCCTGGAATCGATCCTGAGATTGTACAACACCGGATCCCTCTTGACCCTGAGGCCCGATCTGTCAAGCAGAAGCTTCGGAGAATATGCCCGGACTGGGCTCTGAAAATCAAAGAAGAGGTCACCAAGCAGATTGATGCAAGGTTCCTGTTAGTATTTGAGTATCCTACTTGGTTGGCCAACATCGTTCCGGTGCCGAAGAAAGATGGCAGAATTCAGGTATGTGTGCACTTTAGAGATCTGAACAAAGTCAATCCGAAGGATGATATTCCATTACCGCACATCGACAAATTGGTGGACTTCGCTGCTAGACATGCGCTGCTCTCGTTTATGGATGGGTTTTCCGGCTACAACCAGATTTTGATAGCACCCGAAGATAGGGAGAAAACTGTCTTCACCACCCCGTGGGGGACCTACTGCTATAGGGTGATGCCGTTCGGTTTGAAGAATGTTAGGGGCTACTTGTCAACGGGTTGCAACCATGATCTTGCATGATATGATCCACAAAGAGGTTGAGGTGTACGTGGACGACATGATTGTCAAGTCCAAGGAAAGAGAGGGCCACTACACCGCCTTGAAGAAATTTTTCCAACGGATCAGAGAGTATCGGTTGTAACTGAATCCTTAGAAATGTACTTTTGGTGTTACAGCAGGGAAAATGCTGGGGTTCTTGATCACACAAAGGGGCATCGAGGTCAATCCTTCCAAGATTAAGGCCATCTTAGAAATTCCACCACCAAGGACTGAAAATGAGGTGCAAGGCTTTCTAGGTAAAGTACAATTCATAAGACGGTTTATTGCAAAATTAACCTTGACTTGTGAACCACTATTTGGTCTCTTGAAGAAAGGAAAGAAATTCCAATGAGATGACCGATGCCAAGTTGCTTTCGAGCAGATCAAGCAGTATCTACAGAACCCACTTGCGTTGTCGCCGCCAGAGCCGGGGAAACCATTGATATTATATCTATCAGTAATCGACATAACAATGGGCTGCATGCTTGCACAGGAGTTTAAGGACAAAGTGGAGAAGGCTATCTATTACCTGAGCAAGAAGATGCTGGAATATGAGACCCGATACACTCCGCTTGAGAAGGCTTGTTTGGCCTTGGTATGGGTTACCAGGAAGTTGAGGCACTACCTATTAGCTCACTATGTAATACTGGTTTCGAGATTAGATCCCATCAAATATCTCTTCGAGAAACTAGCACTTACGGGTAGGCTAGCCCGTTGGTTGCTTATTCTCTCCGAATTTGATTTGAAGTACATGACTCGCAAGTCTGTGAAAGAGAGAGCGGTAACGGAGTTCCTAGGCAATCACCCAATGGAGGGAGATGAAGTAGTAGAGTATCTGTTCCCAGATGAGGACATTCTGCAGATTGAAGAAAAAATTTGGACTATGTACTTTGACGGAGCGTCAAACCAGTACGGGTATGGGATAGGGATGTTGTTGATAGCACCCGATAATTCCCACATACCCTTAGTGTTCAAACTCCGGTTCAAGGTATCAAACAACAAAGCAGAGTACGAGGCATGTATCGCTGGCTTGGAAGCCGCCCTAGAACTAGGGGCAAAATGGTTAGACGTCATTGGGGACTCGAACCTGGTTATGTCTCAAGCAAAAGGAGACAGAAAGGTTAAGGAAGAAAGGATGAAGATCTACCACCAAACCCTGGACGTTCTAATTCCCAGGTTTGAGAAGTTAACCTTCACCCATCTGTTGAGAGAGAGCAACAGGTTCGCAGACGCTTTATCAACTCTATCTTCTATGATAGACATCCCTTTGGAAGTCCGGATGCGTCCAATCATTATTGAATAGAGGTATGTGCCGGTCTATGAGTTGATCGCCGCCATAGATGAAGTACAAGATCAGAACCCCTGGTATCATGACATTTGGAACTTCTTGGAAAAGGAGGCTTATCCACCAGGGCCAAATGCCAAAGATAAGAGGGCAATACGAAGAATGGCTGCTCAGTTCATCATCTACGGGGGTAAGTTGTATAAATGGGGCCATCTTGGGATGCATAAACTGTGTGTTGATGTTGAAGAGTTGAAGCGCCTGATAGAGGCCATCCACGGAGGAGAGTGCGGATCCCACATGAGCGGAGTGATGCTACCTCGGAAGATTCTTAGACAGGGTTACTACTGGTCAACCATGGAGGAGGATTGTATTGGCTTTGTTCGGCGATGCCACAAATGCCAAATCCATGCAAATCACATGAACATTCCGTCGTCGAAGCTGTACAACATGACTTCCCCATGGCCATTTTCAGTCTGGGGGATTGATGTGATTGGGGCAGTTACTCCGAATGGGTCGAACGGGCATGAGTACATCCTAGTGGCGATAGATTACTTTACAAAGTGGGTCGAGGCCCAATCCTACGTAGTGCTGAAGGCGTTACATGTAGTTAAGTTCATTAGGAATAACATTATATGTCGGTATGGGATCCCGAATAAGATCATCTCGGATAATGGTTCCCACTTCAAGAAGGAAGTGATCGACTTGTTGGAGAAATACAATGTGGCTTTTTATAAGTCATCCACATATCGGCCACAAACCAATGGAGTTGTTGAGGCAGCCAACAAGAACATCAAGCACATTCTGCAGAAGATGGTGAAAACCTATAGGGACTGACCAAATAAGCTTCCATTTGCTCTTTGGGGCTACCGGACATCAATTCGAACTTCTACTGGGGCAACTTCATACTCCTTGGTTTATGGGATGGAGGTTATTCTGCCGATCGAAGTTGAGGTTTCGTCATTGCGGGTTATGGCTGAGTGCCAGATAGCAGAGGCAGATTGGCAGCAGAGCAGGTTCGAAGAACTTATGTTGTTCGACGGGAGAAGGCTGAAAGCACTATAGCATGTCCAAGGTTACCAGCGCATAATTGCCAGGGCTTTCAACAAGAAGGTTAAGTCCAGGAATCTGAAAGAAGGGGATTTGGTGCTCAAATACAACCGAGCTCCCATCCATGACCCTAGGGGCAAGTTCACACCCAATTGGACTTGTCCTTACATCATCAAGTCAATTTGGTCAAGTGGAGTTGTCACTCTAATGGATTTAGATGGCCTTGAGTTCTCTTAACCTATCAACATGGACAAGTTAAAGAAATACTATCCCTGCGTGGCTCGCTAGGCTGAAAACCCGAAAGGGCGACCTAGGCAAAAATTAGAGCACAAAAAAATTTGAAATAAGAAAAACTGAGCTCGCAAGGTTGAAAACCCAGAAATGGTGGCCTTGGCAAAAGTTAGAGCACAAAAGGAGAGTGTTAAAACTCGAGTGAACCTGAACCGAACTACGTAAGGCTTGATTCCCATCTTTGGGATACGTAGGCAACTTCATTTTGAAGTCCAGCCATAAACACTTCCAATCAACTGTGTCCAGGTGATTGTTTTTGGTCATCTTTGTCTTCTCTGCATCCAAGAGTTCGGTTGTGAGCTACATTTCAGTACTATTCAGACAAGGGGCAACTTTCCAGTTATTGGATCCGGGGTTGTACATCTCGGTGATAGATCTCAGGCGTGTCCAGTTGTGATCCATATTGAAAATGGTTTTGAAAAGTTTTAATAAAAGTTGATTTTGTGCAAATTAACCTTTTTACAACTTAGACCATTTTTGGACCAAAACGGAAAATTTTCAGTACCCACAACTTTCAATTTCATTGATTTCAATACAGAGTTCTCTGACTCTCGATACAAATTGAAGTTAGTTTTTTGTTACATTCACAAAGAAAAACTTGAAAGTACAGGTTAAAGCAATAAACTTGAGGCATCGTCAGGTGTTCCTGCGTCCCCTCCCAGAGCTTGTGAAAGCTTCAGATGCCAAAGTGGGCCCAGTTTGCGCCTCATCTTCAAGCCAAGGTATGCATTCGCCAGAAAGGGCACAACTGAAATTGGGAACGAGGGCCAGAAGTTCTCTCGTCCTCCATGCAGTGGAATACCAAGCTAGCTGTGGGCCTCAGATTGGAAATGAAGCTGGGTACTATATCCCCTCTTCCAGGCAAGTCTGCTCGTGTCTGAATTGACGCCGAAATCGGAATGGAAAATAGAAGACGCAGTGCGTCAAGCCAGCCAACTAAATACCGGGCTGCCGGGACATGCTGTAGCTCATTTGAGGTAGATCAAACCGGGGGCAATGCCAAGCGATGTCAACAACAGACCTGCTGCACATCCAGTGGCACCACCATCCCTCGTTCGAAAAGTCAACTAACTGAGGGCAAAAAAAATAGCTGCGCGCTGAATACGCAGGACAAGCGTCCACTACTTTCAACTTATCCATCAGCCATACCTAGGGAGGGATGAAAATAAGAGAGATTAGAGAATAGAGAGGTGTACGTAGGGAAAAAAGTAAGAAAAGGGTTTTGAGAGAAAAACAGAGCCTGAGGGCTGAGTAATGTGAGAAACATATGTGAGAAGGGTGGGAAACATTACCTGTAGCAGTAATAGACTTCGTGCAAACTTGGTTGTCTCCCGACGATGGAAAGCATCCAAGCCCATCAAAGTTTCGGCAAGTGTCAACCCGATGCAACTTTTGCTTTCTTTCAAGCCTTGGGCAACTTTGATTAAGCAAATGCTAGACCCTCTGAAGCCAAGGGCAAGTAAAAAATGGGCCAACATACACAAGTAGAGGGCATGTTGCCGAAAACTTTGCCAAAACTGGTCACCACGGTCACCGGCGTCAAAAAATCGATAAATAAGATTGGGGATGCCCAATTCCCCGTTGTGAACCAAAGCTCGGGCATCATGCAAAGTGAGCCCGCACATCCGTCCTAAAGCTTGGATATGGCCAAAGCGAGACTGGGGCAAGATCTCCTCGTCACGCCGAGATTCCATCAAAGCTTGGAATTCTTCAATTGTGGGGCATACCTCTTGTCCTCCAAATCTAAACACATGTGTAACCGGATTCTAGCATCTAGTCGCAGCGTGGAGGAATGAAAAACACAGTGGGGTGTGACTCAATGGGAATAGTGCGTTTATCCCGAAACCCTGAAAATTTAACTTTTTTGAGCCGTTCAAATTCGCAATCCAATCAGAGATTTTTTCGGTGAAGAATGGTTTCATTTTTGGGGCAAAAATGGAGCTGAAATGAAGAAACTACGAAGCTGATGCTTTTGTAGAAGATAAGGCACTGAGTAGAGGACAGGTGGCAGCAATCTGGGGATTTTCAAAGTTTCTGGTCGACCGGCCAGTTCAAGTAGCCGACCGGCTACCTTTACTGGCTGACCGGCCATTTGAAGTGGCCGACAATGATCATAAGGCTCTGAGGGCCCTGTCTACCACGGCTGTGTGCCGGAACCTCTCTCTGCTGCTAGAGAAGGCTCTAAGGGCCCTGTCTGCAAGGGTGTGACCTGAAAAGGCAGTTTGAATATATCAACGAGTATCAAAGTGCAAGTGTGGTATGCAGAGTATATGCAGAAATCAGATACAGTATGCATGCAATGTGTCATGTTAGATGTGATCTACACATGCAGTGTGTCAGTGCACTGTGAGGAAATGCTCAATTGAGATGTCAGTTTTAGTATGTTAGCAGAAATGCAATAACCGAAATGCAAGAAAGCAAAAAAAACACCTGAATGCCATGGGAGCTAAGCATCGTCTCCCTCCTTAAAATCATGCCCTCAAAAGAGGCCAGTACCTCGAGTAATCCCTCGACATATCCAATAGAGGGCTACAAATGCAAGATGATCAATTAGTGAATGAATGAATGAATGAATATCTGAGCGATAAATGAAAGCTGTAATGCATACTGGTGGTGAGTCAGGTGTCTTGACATATCTGTGATCAGGCAACGGAGGCTCGAGCAGAATCTGATAGGGTACCCCAGAATACCGCCAACCTGTCAGCTCAGTCAGGAGATCCGGCCATCCAACACACTGCCTAGTAGAAGCCGTCCCTTTAGCCTCACCCCTCGATGCCCGAGCCCTGCTGGTCAAATTGGTGTCTGCTGCTTGAGCCCTCCTCGTCGAAGGAGCATCTGCTGCCCGAGCCCTGCTCGACGAAGCAATATCAGCTGTCCTCCCTGCGGGAACACGAGCGCCTATCAGCGGGGGCATCAGGTATGTCTGGAGGTAAGTCGTGTAATCCCCCTCCTCGATGAACCGATCTGCGTCTGCGTCTCGCATGACATCAGTAATCTCTTGAAGGGAGAAACTCTCAGTGGCTCACATAAAAGGTGGGGGTGGTAAGGGGACTGACTGTAGTGGCAGGGCCAGTGTCTGTCACATGAAGCGCTCTTCCAAGAACCAGGCCCGGCCTACTGGCCCCTCGAGTAGGATCCAATACTGGGAAGCACACCAAGCGCCGGCAAAATGAAATTGGGCAAACCCTAGCATCGACGCCCAAGGCTACCATGCAACCTGCAAACAACAAAGTGCATAGATTGATCAGTTGCCATTAGATATGCAAAATGAATTGAAGCTAAAAGCAGAAAAACTATGGGTTTTGAATTACCTCTGTTGTCCTTACTGTGTCGAAGTACTGGTGCAGGTATGGGAGGGTCTCCTAGGCTCTTGGTTGACACCGTCCATCGTATCTATGTTGAGTACGGTACCTCAAGCGATGTCTCAACCTCTGGCTCAGGGGCAAGCGCTGGGAAATAAGTGTATACCCACAGTTGTGGAAAGCAAATGGGTGATAGTGAGAATACAGAATACACAGATAATGCAAAGAATATAGAATACAAAAAATGCAGAGAGCAGAGTGTGGCACGGTATAGAAAGAGTACAAGTGCAGAGCAGAGATCAGACTATGTGTTTGCAGTGAACAGTGTGCAGTGTGCAGTGTACAGAGAGTGCAAGGCAGAAAGCAGGGCAAAAACTGTAAAGCTGAACAATAAAGCATACCTCCCAGGCTCTCCAATAGCTGCCTACTACGTTTCTGCTCCTACGGGAGGTCGAGCTCATATATCAGTAAAGGGTAATAAGGCTGGCACTGCCCCAATCATAGTGTCGAACTTGGGATAGGTCCACTAAAGTGCCCAGCAGATATAGCCCGACTGTGTTCCCCCTGTCAACGAACAATGTAGTGCCGAAGAGCAACATTAGGAAGCCTTGGGCGTACTACTCTGTAACCTCGATCGTCGTGGGCTCTCCTCCTCTGAAGTGGTCAGCGAACCAGGTATATCTGACCGTGCCTGATCGGAATATGAATGGGTGTGCTCCCAGTAGATAGGTCCAAGTAGCCTCCCATTTACCCATGTCGGAGTCCGGATTAGTTGACCTCCCACCTCTAGGTCTGTCAGCATCGCGAAGTCATACGGGGTCATCGTCATGTCCCCAGTGGCAGAGAAATGGAAAGAGTTGGTGGTATCCCACCATCTCTCTACCAATGCGCCTAAAAGGGACCTGCTTGCCATGAGATGCGAGAGCCCTATACAGAATAGGCCAAATCCCGCCTCATCTATGATCTGTCAGACGCCGTTGGGGAGGTCCATATACCACTCCTTCGCCGCGGTCGATCCGTATCCACGAGTGAAGCGAGAGTTTACCTGTGTTTAGAATGAGCAGCAATGTAGTGTGTGAGATGTGTTCAAAATGAGCAGAAATGCAATATGTGGTCTACCTGTGTGAATGAGAAGAAATGCAGTGTGTGAGATGTGTTCAGAATGAGCAGAAATGTAGTGTGTAAATGTGTTCAAAACAAGCAGATGGAATACAGGGCAAAAGTATGAGCCATACAAGAAATGTAAAGTGCATCGCAAAAACTGTAAGAGGGCAGTGTGTACCTCGGGTGCGTCGTGAGATAAGCGAGACTTTGGCTCTCGTAGTAGAAGATCTACGGGTGCGCGCCGTGCAAATCCAATAAAGTGGCGGACTGTACTAGGCGGTAGTACATGTACCTCAGGATGGTACGTCACAGGGTCAAATGGGCAAACTCGGAATGGCAACGAGATGTGCTCTGGCTCCCCCTCCATCCTCGGAGAACCCCCGTCGTGTGGAGCGTCGTCTGCCATCTGAAAAGAAGGTGAAAGATAGACAAAAATGAGCAAAATGGGCAAAAAATGTCAAAAGTCAACAAAAGTCAACTCTCGGGAAGAGAAAAAGTCAAAGAAAATCAAAGCCTGGGGAAAGGCACCAAACTCAAGACAAACTTGTGGAAAACATACCTCAAATGGTGAATATGGAGGAAAAACCTCCGAAAATAAGTTTTTATAAGTTCAAAGTGAAGGAAACCAAAAGTTTTTAGTGAATCAACTTCGCGAGGGGCGTTGGAAAACGCGTGTGGGGCACGGATCTGAGGAGGAAAAGTGTCTAAGAGTAGAGAGGAAGGAATTTTGGCCTTATGGGAGTGAGCAAAAGTGATTTGGATGTGTGTTTTTAAAGTTCTCTAAGCAAAATGACCAAACTAGCCCGAATTTGCCTTAACTGGCCGACCGGCCAGTTATTTTGGCCGACCGGCCACTTAGGTGGCCGACAGGGTCCAGGGGTGGCCGACAGGTGTCCAGTCTTCTCCCTGTGTGTTTTCAGACTGATTTGAGTCCTTGGCTCTCGAGAAAGTGCAAGAAAAGTCCACTTTTCAACTCAAAATGTCTCCGCAGGAGTTTCAATTCATGTCTTCGACTCGAGACTCGTTGTCAGCCGGCATGAACAAGATGTATCCTTTTCAAACACATTGTAATCCCTCCGAGAGGTAAATCAGAGGTCGTAACTGAGTTGGCCTTGTTAAGGCGCGCATTTCTTTATGCGACATTTTGCATTGAGCATGCTATTAATGTGCATAATTTACTGTTATCATTATGCACAGAACATGTACGTCGCATTTCATTGCACTACATATGTTCTTTTGTCTGCATAGAATATGCATGTCACGTTGTATTGCATTGTGCATGCTCTTACATTCGTATAGGAATTCTCCGTACTTGTTGCATTGAACATACATTCGATGTTGCCTAGAATACGCTTCATATCATGCTTCTCTTTTGTTTTTGGCATAATGTGCATGAAACATGCCTTCCTAAGCATTGTATCATGGTTATTGATGTTGCATTGAATATGCATTTGTATTGCTTTGTACTTGTCAAAGTTTCTTCCTTGTGCAGGCGTGATATTGTATGTACGGTTCATTCAGAGTTGATGCAACCAGACGATATTGTACATATGGCTCATTCAGAGACACTCCAGGTAAGATCATTCCTGTGCTTTGAACTCCTTGTGTTGGTTAGAAACATTTGGGTACACCCGATGTTTACACCACTCCTTACGTTGGTTAGAAACATTCGGGTACGCCCGGTGTTTACACCGACTCATTAGTTAGAGACATTGGGTTGTGCGACCGATGTCTATACCACTCATTCGGTTAAGAGCGTTTGGACCGTGTGTCCGACGCTTATACCATCCTGTTGGTTAGAGATATTAGGTCATGTGTCCGATGTTTATACCACCCCTTTGGTTAGAAGTGTTTGGACCGTGTGCTCGACACTTATACCACTCCTCGGTTAGAAGCGTTTGGGATGTGTGCCCGACGCTTACACCACCTCTGTTTTGGTTAGAAGCACTTGGGACATGTGCCTGATGTTTATACCATCCTTCGGTGTTTACACCGCTCTCTTTTCCCTCTCGCGCGTGGCGCACTGGGATGCTTCGGTTAAATGAGTTTGGACAGGTTCCAATCCTTATACTACTCTTTGTTTTGATTGCATAATAATTGGATGTGTTCCACTTGTTATTATGTGTTTTCTTTAGTTTGGAACCTTGGGGTGTGTCCCTGGGTTCACACCACTTCTCTCCTCGCGTGTGCCACACGTTGGAATCTTGTTTGCCACCTCGGGTGTGCCCGACGGTTGTTGTTCTTTATCCTTTTCTACATGAGGCGCAGTCAAGATTGCATAATTTTCTTACATCCTTTCTGCATGAAATGTAGTTCGATTTGTAGTTCCCACGCATGGCGTGTTTACGTACTTGCTTATGTACGAGTTTGTTGTAGCATTTCTTTGTATAATATTTGCATTCAGATGTTTCATTACAGCCCTCATTGCATGATCATAAGTTATGTTTTGCATTGTGCATATCCTTTACATTTTGCCCCAGCCTGTGGGCGCATCTCTATATTGTTTTCTTGTTTGTTTGTCTGAGTCTTCGGCCTTGTCAAAAATGGGAAGTCTCTAGGCTTTGACATTCACTCCCGTCATTTCATGACTTTCGAGTTCTGTCAAAGAGGGGCAACTGTAGACACCCCATTTTTGACCGACCTTAAGACTCAGACGTCATCGTTTGTGCACCCGATGATTGTGCATGTTTCTGCTCGTTTTGAATGCCTGAAGGTCTCGGTCGAGCGCCTTGTCTTTGAGCCTCTAAACTCTTTGTGTTTTGGCCTTGTTTTTGGGCCAAACCTTGGTGCCCCTTGCTTGGAGGGAGGGAAGGCCTTGTTGGCCACCTTGGGTGGCCGGTCGGCTAAGGGAGGTGGCCGACGACCATTTTTCTCCTTTTCCAGATATTTTGTGTGCCAGCTCTTGATCATTGAAGCCATCCTCCGTACATGTGTATTTCTATATAATGGGGGGTCTCTCCCCCATTTGAGGGGTTCAAAATTTTGAAGAGCCAAATTTTCCCCCTCTCTCTCTCTCTCTCCCTATTTTAGCCTTGAAAGTGTGCTTTCTCTACATTTTTGCATACAACCTCTTGACCAAATACCTTCATCTTGGAGCTGAGGTCCTTGGAGGTCCTATTTGAGGTCTAAAGCTTGGTTTTAA
This sequence comes from Camellia sinensis, assembly GCF_004153795.1. NCBI lineage: Eukaryota > Viridiplantae > Streptophyta > Magnoliopsida > Ericales > Theaceae > Camellia > Camellia sinensis. The sequence goes on along the minus strand of NW_021025076.1, from coordinate 20,084 downwards.
CTCAGAATTCTTGCTATTTTGTTGTTGTGCTTCAAGGGTAAGAACTTGTCCCTTTTAAGCTTTGTTTTGGTTAAGTGCTTGGTTATCTTTTTACACTATTTTGAGGCTGGTTTTAACCTCTAAAAACTCTGTCTTTTAAGGTTCTAAAATAGTGGTTTGAGTCTTGTTTGGTTAGGGGGTGGTTTCCTCCATTTGCTCTTTGGCTTGTAAAGCCTTTTGGGCCTTTTTTAAAAGCTTTTGAAACCCCCTTTTCTTGGCCTTTTAACCACTGAATTCTTGAGTAATTTCAGTGGTAGAAAGTTAGTTTTGAGGACCAAAATAGGAGGGGGTGGTCCCCCCTTCGATAGAATTCACTTCTAATGCCTTTGGCCTCTTCTCGGTGGTGATGAGATAGTAATCCTTTTCCAATTTTTGTGATTCGCGGATTTGCATAATGCCAAATTGAGTTGGCTATCAAAGGAGTTGGTGGTAGGTGCTCAGTATGGCTTGCATTGAGTGAGCCATGTTCGGCCCATGATCATATTGTATGGTGATGGGAGTTTGACGACCAAGAACTCAACCTGCAATGTCCTTGTGCCTGCCTACACTAGTAACACAATCTTGCCTAGGGGGTACTCCGAGTTGGCATTGAAACCAAAAAGGAAGAAGTCGGCTGGCATCAGATCCGGATCCTTAAAGGCGAGTTTTAGAAATATGTTATAGTAGATTATCTCGGAGGTGCTCTCTTGGTCAACCAGGATACGCTGGACAATGAACTTATTTATTCGCAACTCGATCACAAGGGCGTCGGCATGAGGCATAACAACCCCTTCAAGATTGGTGTTGGAGAAACTAATTTCATTCGATTTGGATGACTATGAGGCTCAAAAATGGGTTGGTAAGATCGTTGTAATTGGATCGTATTCACCTTGTTCAGCGGGAGTAAGCTATATATCATACGAATTATCTCAAGTGGAGGTGGGTCAGGGTGTACGGCAAGCACTCCTGGTGGGTCAGTCTATTTTGAGAGGTATTCAGTTAGTTGGCCACTTCGAACCAGATCTTCCACATGATTCTTCAGCGCATGACATTTGTCGGTTGTGTGTCTCCACTTTGTGTAGGATTGAATGGAATGGTGCACACTTGAAAGTATGCATCTGTTTTCTAGTGGCCACAACAAGGGCTAGGTTCAATTTTTCCAGAGGTAAATATTGGGTTTCGGTGTCCACTATCACCTTGCTAACATAAAAGATATATTTTTGCTCGCCGAGTTCCTTCTTAAGTAAGACAGCGCGTACTGCCCGATCAAATACCGCTAGATATATGACAAACACGTTGCCTGGCGAAGGGGTAGCCAGAAGTAGAATGGAACTGAGATAGGCTTTTAACCTTTCTAGAGCAACTTGGCATTCGGGAGTCCATTAAAATAGTTTCCCCTGCCGAAGTGTTTGGAAGAATGGTCTATACCGATCTGAGGACCGGCTGATAAATCTGTTCAATGTTGCGGCCATTCCCATTAGCTTCTGAACTTCTTTGACCAAACCTAGTGAACCATGCTCCATGATGGCCTTAATTTGATTTGGGTTAGCTTCAATTCCGCGATGATTGACAATGTAGCTGAGAAATTTGCCTGATCTAATGCTGAATGCACATTTTGAGGCATTGGGCTTCATTTTGTATTTCTGGAGGATATCAAATGTGGTCTCAAGATCAGCTAAGTGTGCCTTATGTTTCTTGGATTTCACTACCATGTCATCGATGTAGACTTCGATGGTTCTGCCGATTTGATCTTTGAACATGGCAGTGACCAGTCTTTGATATGTTATCTCGGTATTTTTTAGTCCAAAGGGCATAATCTTGTAACAGTAGGTTCCCCTTAGAGTGAGGAATGTTGTTTTATCTTAGTCATCTGGATTCATGGAAATTTGGTGATAACCTCTATAAGCATCTAAGAAGCTCATGCGTTGATGTTGGGCAGTTGCATCCAAAAGTTGATCAATTTTGGGTAAAGGAAAACAATCCTTGGGGCAGGCCTTGTTAAGATCCGTAAAGTCTACGCAAACACGCCACGACCCTTTCTTCTTCTTTACCATGATAGTGTTGGATAGCTATGTAGGGTATGTGACTTCACGAATTGCACCAGTGTCTAATAGTTTGTCAACTTCATCAATTACGGTCGCAGCATGCTCGGCAGCTAAACTATGACTTTGTTGAACGACAGGTTTAAATTTGGGATCGACATTCAGGCTATGCATAGTTATGTCAAGGTCTACCCCTGGCATGTTGTAAGCTGACCAAGCAAAGAAATTTTTAGGATTGTTGCATCTTGCCGCTCATCGGTATTAAGGATGGTGCCGATTAAAAAGAAATTTTTAGGATTGTCGTTGATTAGCACCAGATCCAGATCCTCTGTTACCTTCTTAGTCGAAAGTTTCCCAATATCCTCCAGACACTCCTGATTCGAAATTTTGATAGAATTCACTTCTAATGCCTTTGGCCACTTCTCGGCGACAATGAGATAATAATCCTTTGCCAATTTCTGTGATTCGCGGATTTGCTTAATGCCGAATTAAGTTGGATATCGAAGGAGCTGGTGGTAGGTGCTTAGTATGGCCTGCATTGAGTGGAGCCATGTTCGACCCATGATCATATTGTATGGTGATGGGAGTTTGACGACCAAGAACTCAACCTGCAATGTCCTTGTGCCTGCCTACACTAGTAACACAATCTTGCCTAGGGGGTACTCCGAGTTGGCATTGAAACCAAAAAGGAAGAAGTCGGATGGCATGAGATCCAGATCCTTAAAGTCAAGTTTTAGAAATATGTTATAGTACATTATCTCAGAGGTGCTCTATTGGTCAACCAGGATATGCTCGATAGTGAACTTATTTATTCGTAACTCGATCATAAGGGCGTCGTCATGAGGCACATCAACCCTTTCAAGATTGGCATTGGAGAAACTAATTTCATTTGACAATAGCTACTATTTGGATGACTATGAGGCTCAGAAATAGGTTAGGAAGATCATTGTAATTGGATCGTATTCACCTTGTTCGGCGGGAGTAAGCTATATATCATACGAATTATCTCAAGTGGAGGTGGGTCAGGGTGTACGGCAAGCACTCCTGGTGGGTCAGTCTATTTTGAGAGGTATTCAGTTAGTTGGCCACTTCGAACCAGATCTTCCACATGATTCTTCAGTGCATGACATTTGTCGGTTGTGTGTCCATAATCTTTGTGATAATCGCACTTCGGGTTTCCCTGTCTCATGTCAAGGGGCTCGACCATCTTGGTCGGCCATTTGAAGGAAGCCAAATGTTGTATTTTTAGGAGGATTTTA
>NW_021025076.1:0-14718 GCF_004153795.1 Camellia sinensis | reverse complement strand
ATTCTCCCTTTTTGGGGGGGGGGACCCTTTAGTGTCTTATCTCCCACTCATTCTCCCTCTATCTTCCAACGCTGATTAGCATTGTTTGGTTTGTTTTAAAATATAAATTTTGGAGAAATTTTTTAAAAATTTTATTTGATTTAGTAATTTTGGAAAAAAAATTCTAAAATCACTTTATATCTTATACACATCAATCAATTATTTTTTTTTCTCTCTTCTCTCATTCTCAATCATTTTTTCTCTCACACATATCTACTCAACTACAACAAAATATCAAATCATTCCAAACTCACAAACTTCAAAACGATTTCCAAAATATACAACCAAATAAACCAAAAAAATTTCTAAACTCTTTTCTCAATTTTTTTTTTTTGAAAATTTATCTCCCAAAACAAAACCAAATACACCATCCTAAGGCCTTGTTTAGAATACACTATATAAGGCCTCATTTGAGAATAAGTTATTTTAGCCTTCGTTTGGGAAGTGGGTTACCTTTTTGACTTTTTGGCTTTTTTAGCTATTTTAGCCTGGGCTAAAAAGTTTGGTTTGGGAAAGGCTTTTTGGTTTTTTGATTTTTTTGACTTTTTTTGTGAGAGAAGAATGTAATGATTATGGGTTGGATGTGATATTTTTTTTTTATGGCTAAAATAGCCTATTTTGTTTTTTGTGGCTAAAATAGCCAAAAAAGCCCCGTTTAGCTCTTGCCAAACGGAGGCTAACTTTTTGACTTTTTATGAAAAGATTCGCAAAAAAAGTAGAGAGAGTGATGTGACAACTTATAGTAACTTTTTAACTTTTTAGCTAAAACATGTAATTGTCAAACGATGCCTAAGTACCATTTTTATCTTTTTTGGGCTACATCACATCTCTATTGTTTTGCACATATTTTCATAAAAATTCAAAAACTGCACTTATTTAAATCATCACAAACAACCCTTTAAATCAAGCAGAGCCTTTGTTTTGTTTATAATTTTTTCTAATCAATTAAAAAGAGCATATACTTAGATGTATTAACAAAAATGAAAAATGATAATATACAAATCCATTTTTTATAGTTACTTTTTAGACACATGTAAAGAAATAATTAATTAGGCCTGTTTCATACACTGAAAAAGACAAAAAGTTACTAAAAACAGTAAAATGTTATAACTATTTACCAAAATATATATATATATAAAAACAAATTGTGAAAGGTATCTGGTATGGCAATGAAGATTTGCATGATTTGTGCATGCTTGCGATGTTTGATGCGGTCTAATATAATGGTTCCACGTTTTTTTGTTGTGTTGGTTGTATTATTTTGTGTAGGAATGTCTACATCGTCCCGCTGAGCACCTAAATGACCCTGCAATGCCAACATTGCCGCTAGGGATGCACTGACTAACACTTGGGCCAACAAACGAATTGCATGTGACACATCCCTTGATGTGGAATTGCATGGAGTGTCCGACAACTTGAAGACCGGGGCCTCCTGGGCATCTACACCGTCACTGAATCGACGTATCCTCGCATTGTGTGAGTCTTTTATCAGAATATATACATCAGTGACGAGGCCCTGGGAGCTCTTTTGTCCCTTGTTGACGGGGTGGAGTTAGTGGTCACACCAGCTTCTATTACCGAGGTTCTCCACTGTTCCATGGACACTATACTATTCCATGGACACTATCGATGAAGAACAATTCCCGGTGTTCACTCGGGAACTTACAGTCCCAGCATTAGTGATAGAATTTTATAAGGGACGACAGGATGATGACAACTACACTAGCATCTGTTGGGCTAACTTACCGCGCCACCTCCTATTCCTTGATGTGGTTCTTAAAAGGAATGTCATCCCTCTAGGCCACAAGGAAGAGCGACGAGGGGACTTCCACCATGCCTTGCACTGATTTGACTTCAGATTTTGGGTCAACATTTCTATTTTGATCTTCAACTAGATAAACTATATCCTTAATGAAGTCACGTTGCGCAATACCCGAGGCGGTTCTACATGGGCCCTCCCTTTCGCCAACCTCATCACTACACTCATAAAAGACCAAGGGACATACCCACTCGAGCCCAATGAGATTCAGCTTCCACCGCCAACGCTTTATGGTAAAACCCACTGGCGCCAAACCACTGCTTGCCTGCCGCCTCCACTACTTCTCTCTAATGCCCCAGCCAATCCTAATGATGTTCCAATAGATCCCGTCGCCGCACCAACCCCAGCACCACCGCCATTCCGTATGACGCAAGCGCAATATCAGGCTCTTTGGGATAATCAAGCCGCTATTTAACAATCTGTGGTTGATCTCCGGGCAGACTATCAAGTATATCGGGATCACTCGCAGATGGCCTTTGATGGGTATCAGCAGTCAGTTGCATCTCTGCAAAATGACTTCTACGCATGCCAGGAGTCGACCTAGTAGCGGTTTGATCAGCTTGGTGCCAAGGTTCATGATAAGGCATTCGAGACTCAGACGCTGATGCATGCCCTATTTGAGCAACATTTCCCACCACCGCCGGATCCACATCAGTGAAATTTGTATATTTTCTTTGTTTTATTTCTCTATTTATTTTTGTTCTGTTTTATTTTATTTTTCTTTTCCTTTTCCTTTTATACTATATAGTTCAAAAAAAAAATTCAAATTGTGTGTGTGTTTGGTGTGTCCTTGCCTCGCTGGATGTGCGTCTATGCCATCTGGTAAGATCCTCTCTCCCTCATTTTACTATCTACTGTACAATTTGTTACATTGATGACAATGTTGTATTCTAGTTGGGGGGTGAGGGTTTTTATAAAAATAATTCATATTTGTACTTGTTGCACTTAATTGCACCACTTCACTTGATGTTCACTTTGTGCCAGTATGGTAGTGATATGAGCATATGTTAATTGGAGAATAGAGTGGGCTTGTATGAAAAGGATTTATTGGGTAGTTACTCGCATGTGATGTTTGCACTAAGAGAGTTGTTTGTGTTTGTGGTATTAGTACACTTGTCATGAGTATACCTTGATTCACATGAACACACTTTTATAGCAGTGACCTTTCTATTCTAATCCATGGTGTACATCATTGATAATTGATAGGGTTGCAGAAAAGATTAAATGAGTAACCAAGATTCTTAAAAAAATAAATAAATAAATAAATAAAATAAAAAATAAAAACCATTGACTTGTTTGGGTTCGTAGCCTTTTTAACTTGAGTTATTAAGCCCGTAGGGGTGTTGTAGACACCTCATTTTTTACCACCCTTATGACTTGGGCACCATCACTTGCACATCCAATGATGAATATATATGCCTTTCAATTGCTCAAAAGTCATCAACGGAATGCCACATCTCTGAGCCTCAAAACCTTGCAAACCTTGTGCCTTGTCTTTGCACCAAAGCCTCAGCCTTTCAAACTTGAAAAACTTGGGACCTGCATGCCTATTTTTGTGGGCTACCAGCCACCCCTTTTGGCTGCCAACCACCCTTGTGCCTTGTCGGCCAAGAGTGTGGCCTGCCAGCTAGAATTGGTGGCCTGCCAGGCACAAGTGTGTTTTGCAGATATTTTCTGCCAGCTATTTGTACAGATGCTTGCATCTGCTCCCACATGTAAGGATGGATGTTTCTGAGGGAGTGGCCAGTTTTCCTATAAATTTAGGACCTCCTCTCCTATTTTTTAGGATTAGAAAAATTGGAGAAAAGATTATTTCTCTCTCTTTCTTGAAATTTCTTGAACTTTTGCCTACACACTCTTAACCAAACCTTACCATCTTTGAGCTGAGGTACTTTTGAGCCTTACTTGAGCTCTTGAGGGTGTGTTTGTGTTGTATTGTTGCTTGGAAGTGCTCTTCTCTTCAAAAGGTATAAGGCTTAGCTTGTTTTCCTTGGTTTTGTTTGCTATTTTTCTACTATTTTTGGGCTGTGTAGACTCTGTAATTTTGGGCTGAAACTTGTGGTTTAAAGCCTTAAAGGGTGGAGGGGTGGTTCACCCCTCTTTCTACCTTGCTTCTCTAGCCTTTACCCTTGTGTTTTCCACCTTTACACTATCTTTTTTTAAGCTTTTAAACAGTGATTTTCAGAGTTATTTCAATAGCCAAAAGCATGTTTTGAAGTCTAAAATTGGAAGTGTTAGTTTCCCTTCCTTGTGTCTTGTTCACTAGCTTACATAGCTACATATTTTAGCTTATTGCTCTAGCTATTTTTGTCTTAATTCCAGCATGTTTTAGGACTTGTTTAGCACTATCTTAGGACTATTTTTAGTTCATTGTTGCATTTGAGCTTTGTATTGCATGTTTGTAGTCCAATTGTCTTCATAGATTTGGTGGTTTAGGCCTTAACCACCATCATATTTGAGTTGATAGCATTTATTTTATGCTTTCCATACTTGTTTTCACCCCTAATCATCTCTGCAACCTCCATCCTTTCTTGGTTTTTGTTTTGCTTTGAAAGTTGATTCAAACTAGTTGCTTGTTTAAAGCATGAGATTGAGGTCTTATGCCTAATGGTTTAATCCCTTTAGGGGTTCATTACCAACGGCATGGCACTTCTCTCATGCATAAAACAAACACTTGGTTTGATTTTTCTTTCCATTAGAGGACTTAAACTCACTTTTGGACTTAATTGATTAAAGAATTGAAAGGTAACTAAAATGAAGTAATAAAATTGGTGACTAAAAAGGGCAAGATAATAATTTGGTTTGGGTTCAATCGAACGTTAATTGAGCCCTTGAGTCTTGAGTCATTTCATACTCATCAGTGATGCAAACGACTCATGATTCATTGTCAACTACTTCCCTTGATCATTCATGATAGGGAGGTGGTTTTGAGAGTCTTGTTTTGTTACATTCATTGAACTTGCACCCTTTGGTTCATAAGCCATCATGCAATGAAATTGTATTCGTTGATGGTTTGTGAACCAAGTTTACTACTCATTTGAGCTGTTCAAATGATAAGGAGAGGTAAGTTATGGAAACAAACCCTTGAGAATACCCTATTCTTGTCCTGTTTGCTCTCTGTTGCAGTAGGAAAATTCAGTCATCAGTGGCCGGCAGGCCACTATTTGTGGACGGCAGGCCATCACTTCTATCCTACCGGCCACCTGTGTAAAATCCAGCAATGTACTTTTGAAGCTGAACAGAGTTGGTCTTGTGGTAGAAAATAGTGCAAGTGTTCTACTGTGCAACAAAGACATCTGACAGCAAAACAGTGGCCTTTTTCGGGTAAAAATTCGTGCATGCATGAGCATTTCTCATTTCCCGAGGCAGACTAGTTTGACTAGTTAGTTTAATACTTCTCTAGACTTTGTATTCATGTTTAATTAGTTAATTTGTAATTCATTATTTAGTTCTAATTTGTTATAATTATATAATTAGCTAAAGTAGTTAACTAGTTATTTTATTCGGTTTATAATAATTAGTTAAGTAGTTTAGCTAAATTATTCATTTGGGTTTGTAATAGTTAATTAATTAGCTCAGCTTTAAATAGTTAGCTAGTTTATTCATTCGAACCCTCCTATGTGAGGGCGCAATGTTGTAATAATGTGTATGTCTTCCAACCCCACATATTTCTCCTTTTATTTACCTGCTTATGATGGTTAGATTAGGGCATCATGTTTTGTTTAGCATTCTCCCTATTTGCATCCACTTGCATTGCATGCACTAAGGCTCGGTTCATCATTCTAACTTGCATTATTAGTTAAATACTTCTTTGAAAACGTGCTTAGACTGTATGCTATCAAATTGTTTCACTTGCCATGTTAAGTAGCCGAGCTTAGTAATTGCATATCGCATACGTTGCATTAGTCATCTTGCATAAGTTAGGATCATGCATTGTTCTAACTCCTTTATCTTTCTTTGGCTTGGAGTACTAGGTGAGTTTTTCTTTGTTTTAGCATATTGCATTATATGTTAGTGTTTCCATGTCTAGCATGCTTGCCATGAGGCTAAATGCGTATGTGATGAACTGTTTGAATGCCTGTGGAAGAAAGCTAATTGATTGAATTGGAATAATTTGAGTAATGTTCATATGCGATCACTTTTGCAAGTGGTACATATTCAAAACAATTTTCAAAAATAAACATGAATCAAGTATTCCAATTTTTGCAAATTAGTCTATACTTGTGTGCAACACATAGTAAGTTAGTCTAATAAATCAGATTAAGAGTATATAATGTAAATTAAAATCACATCATGATTAGTAGAGACAGATCTTTGATCGGGCGAGGGGGGGTGCTCAATTCATGACCTTCCCCTCTCGTACCTAAGTTCCCGAGCCGAGACAACTTTCGTGATGACGGACTAATGGCCTTTGACACGAGTCTTGGGTTTCCTAAATTTCTCAAAAATATTTAGGTGGCGACTCTGAAATCTGGCAAAGCAGTCATTTTTTACAATTTTATTCAAAATCGATTTTCCAAAAGATTTGCCGGATTGGACTCTTTTTGTGTTTTCACTGTTTCACATTGCACTTGTAAAATTAGATTCAAAACCACAAGTAGAGTCCAAACTATAGGGTTTATTCGTCTTCCAAATGGGGGCACGAAAAGTCAATCTACAATTTCTGGCAACTCCGCTAGGGACATTTAGAGAACTTGACTTGAAATTCATGATGTAAAATTTTATCTATATTTATATGTTTCTTTGCATTGCATTTGCAGTGGTACGCCTAAGTCACTGTGTTTGCCATCTGCTATTCCTGGACAATTTGCCAGAGGCATGCCCAAAAGCTTACCAAAAGGCTAATCGATTGTGGGCTCTGCCATGATGGGAACACAACCCGTGGATCTAGACTACCGTTGTACTGTTTGATCCTCCTTTTGCTTCTCGGTGTTAGGTGTGATAGGTATATTAGGTAATCTTGCCAAGGTACCTTTTTGACCATTCGACCTAGTTGCATATAGTAAAGCTATAGTGACTATTCCAACTTAGGACATGATGCTACTCATTTGTACGATGTTGTGAAACCCATTTGTTTGAAATAGTGCAGCCTAAATCATGACAAAAATCTAGACAGGGTAACCCTACCCCCTCATAGGGGTGTTTTGGTTATTTTACTTGATATGTACCTTTTCAGTGAAACTGTACAAGGTGGTTCATATCAATATGAGTTTGAGAACAGAGTTCAGTGGGGATTACAATTCAGCTATGTGTTTTGATTGTTGTGAATTGGGACCGAAGTGTTGTCCGAGTTTTGATTGTGTTTTTCTTTCTTTCTTTTTGCTAGGTAGTTTACCATCATAGCTTCAGAAAGACCTGATATTCCCCAAGTTGTGTGGACCCACTTTGGCAGGGTTTGCAAAGCTCAAGACCTTGTTAGTGGTCAGCCCATGTTAGTCTCACTTCTACCGGTCACTCGATGACAAAGGAACAGACAGTCAATAGCGTCAGTACATAGCACTCTGCAAACACCTATCCGTTCCCATTCAATTAGTTCGCCAGCATCTAGTTCACCCAGACTAGCAATGGCACAGAACACAGCACAAAACGCAACAGAATTCCCTGCCATGATGACTACCTTCCAAAGGACTATGGATACTATAAACCAAAGGATGTCTGCACAAGATAAAGTCATTGCAAACCTACAACGTACATTTGGGGCATCAGCGTCAACCGTACACCCGATCCCTACTGCTCAGCCAAACCTGGATTTACCCTCACCAGGAGAAAATCTACCAGTCCTGGATCCTCAGGACATGTTTCCCCCAGCTCCAGCTTATCGGCCTCCGGTTCAACCTCTTGTAGGGATTTTTCCTTTCAATATCAATGAAATTGATCTGGCCTTAATCGAAAGCATTGAAAAAATCCTAAGGCTTCAACTCCATCCTAGATATCAAAGATGGGTACACTGAAGCTTCAATTAGATTACCAGAGAAATTTAAGGTGCAACACATCAACAGATTTGATGGGAATGGGGATCCGATTGTGCATGTCCGGTTGTTTTCGGATGTATTGAGGCCCATGGGTTTGTCTCACGCACAAAAGCTTTCGTTGTTTGGGAGAACCTTGTCTGATGTGGTGACCATTTGATACGCTAAGTTAGAGGACTCAACAAAGCGGAATTGGGAAGAGCTATCTGAGGCATTTGTCAATTAGTATTCATATAACACCCAGATAGAAGTAATCATTAGTGAGCTGGAGGCTACTACCCAGAACCCCAAAGAATCATTCATCAATTTTGTTGCCTAGTGGAGAGCCAAGGCAGCCTGAATGACGAATAGGCCTGCCGAAAGAGAATAAGTCTGACTAGTGGTCCAGAATCTTGAGCCAGACATGTTGCAGAGAATGATAGTGGCACCTTTGTCCACATTTGCTTCCTTACATAAGCTAGGAGTCCAGATTGAGAGTGCATTCAAAAAAGGCATTATTCATAGAACAAGTGAACCTGTAAGAAGACCATTCTCCCGGAGTACCAATGCTAGTAGTAGCACTATTTCGCGGCCTGCAGATGTCAGCAATGTTGTCACAATAGCCAAGATGGCTGATCCGTTTGTTATTGCCACAACCTCACAACCTTCACAAAACACCGGTCCACTCTGGAATCAAAGAGTTTTTACTCCACTCCATATGAGCCCAACCCACGCCCTCAAGCTATTAATGCAAAAGGGACATCTCAAGCCTCTTGATCCTCCTCCACTTCTAGACCCATTACCACCCAAACACGACCCTACCCAGTATTGCATCTTCCACCAACAACATGGCTATCCCACAGACATGTGATACCGTCTACGTCATGAGATCCAGGATCTCATTGACAACAAAGTCATCGCTCTACCTTCCAAACCCAACGTAACAACCAACCCACTTACTGCACACAACCAAGTCCCCCTGTCCAGAAAAATTAACCACACCCATACACTACCGCCCACCTTCAATCCTAGCACATACATTACCTCATCCCACTTACCAAAGTCGAAGGTGGTCATTCTAGAAGGTACAGACTTGTGCATGATGGATCTAACACCACAAACCCAATCCGAGCCCGTGGCAGTAGAAACGAAGAAAGAGAAGAATGCACTGAAGATAGGGTTGTCTAATACTCGTGTCATAAAAAAGGGAGTCTCGCTCGTAGAGGAATACAATCCCAATTTGTACATTGTGGCCATCGATCAGTTGAAGTCGGTAGTCATCCTACCGAACTTTCTCTGCATTAATGCTATCGGGGAAGACCAAAGAGTGCAGAATCAGAATGAGTGGCCCGAGTAAGGCCTGAATGACTTAGCAAACTTAGAAGAGGATCTGGCAAAATTAGAAGAGGATTTGGAGGATCTTTATTTCTACGAGGAAGAAGATACAAGCTGTGTCCAGATAGGATGGTAGGATCCGAGCCAGCCTGTCATAACCCAAACTCGCCCCTATAGGTTTAGCATCGTAATCAGCCAGTAATCCCTGGATTACTGAAGGCCTCTTAAGCATAAATCAAAATATTATGGGCTAACGGAAGCAAATAACAAATATACAACATCCATTGAGCTATGCAGACTTATATGAGACAAAAAAAAAATTAACTTTTATATACATAAATACACATCATTCATACGTCATCATATATATATAGATTAGACAAAAAGGGACTTAGCCCAATTTACAAAATACACAAAGACTTGTTTAACCAAATAAGAAAACAAAACTTAAACTTTAAATCACATAACCATAACCACTTGATATATTCAGAACCTCCACGGGAGGCACATAGGTTGGATGACAAAAACTGATTCCAGGCAGACGTCTCCAAGCTTGGTCATGCGCCTGATCACCTACATATATATATATATATATACATAAATAGTGAGCTGGAGCCTAGTGAATAATAAAAGAATAAAAGGTTTAATGAATGTTGCCCATAACATTTACAGAAAACAAAATTCAGTAGTTATCAGAAATAGATTCATAATCGTGTTCAGAAATCATAGTTCATAATAGATACAGATTCAGAATCATATTCATAATCAGAATTTGCAGGTAATCATACGTGGTACATTCATTAGCACTAGCAGAAACCGTTGACCCATAAAGGGACGGCCATAAAGGCATACAGTTGACCCATAAAAGGATGACCATAAAGGCATACAGTTGACTCTCGTGCATGAAGACGGTACAGTTGGCTCATGAGACATATAGTTGACCCATAAATGGGACATATACATAAGGATCCATAACAATTGGTTCATGAGACGTACAGTTGACCCATAATTGGGATGTAACAGAACAGATAACATATGTCATTTGAAGCTAAGAATGGCACGAATACATTTCAGAAACATTGGACAACCATTCATTTATACAAAAAATAATATTTCAAAAACAGATCATCTTATATCATTCAAAAAATACTTATAATTGAACATAACTTTACAAAGTTATTACTCACATATAGCAGCAGAAGCAGATCAGACAGATCAAGCAGACAATAGCACGTGACCTACACAAACACATAACATATACACATTGAAGCACAATATTACTTCCTTGATCAAACTTGACTTTCTTGTTTTCTGACTAAATAATCCGAAGGTCTACTACGCTTATCCTTTGTTTAGTCAAATGAATCGGATTCTCATTTCACAAACCCCTTTTATTACTAAATCATTCTTTTCTGAATAAACCAATTTCTTACTTGGCTTCTTAATCAAGTATTACTAAGTTAATGACTTATTCTTTAATCAACTAATTAATGTTGATTGTTAGCTTATTAATCCTTATTGAGCAATAAATCATGTCTAGAATGCTTTGGAAAGAGATGAGAATAAAAATGTGAATTAAATACAATTTTCCAAAATATGCTGAAAATAGGGTCTTCGCTCGAGCGGACCTTTGGTCACTCGAGTGGTCTGCAAAGCTTATAAAAATATTGGTTAGCCTTATGTTCGCTCGAGCGGTGACTTTTCCGCTCGAGCAGCCAACAAATTTCCTGTGTTGTCAAAATCAACAAATAATTTCCAAACACATTTTCAAACCTTAAACTCTTGCATGAACCAATTTAAACATGTAATTTTATTAATAAAGATGAACCCATGACTAATTTTTCAATTTCTAATACAAAAATATCTTTTATCATTAAGATTAAAACCAATAATTTCATAAATATAATAATTCCAACATTCTTCTTCTTTGTTTATAAAACATAACTTAAAGCTATAAAGCCCTTTCAAAATATTTACATGTAAAAGATTTAAATCAAAATCAAACTAATTTTTGATTTCAAATATAAATTATAATTTATTTCCATATTGATTAACCTTAACCATGTTCATGAATTAATTCTTTAATTCCTCCAAATTACATGCATGTAGAAATAAGATTCAAATTCATATAAGACATTCAAAATCAAACCCAAAATAATTAATTTCCCAAATTAACTTCTTTAATTTTAAACCTAACTCAATTTCTTTATCCGTCTTACTAATTCCTTTCAAAATATCAACTTAAAACCATAAAACTTATAGAATAACAGTTGCATGTACAAAACTAAAATCAAAATCAAATCGTAATTTTGCTCTCTAACTTATCCTAATTTAGATTTAATTTATTTTCTCCATATGAAACCCAATTTCAAACCCACAAATTTTAAAACATGAATTAAACTTCAAAACTCTTGAAAAATTCATAATGCATGTACAATTGAAACTCAATTTCATGTTAAGACAACTAAATTCAAACCCAAAGTAATTAATTTCCATAAATTTGAACATAGCTCTAATTTCTCATTTTCTTTTTAATTACATAAAATTGACTCCAAGCTCTTTCTATTTTCCTTCAAAACATGAAATTAGAGTCATAAACTCCTTAGAAAATCATTCACATGTATGAAATTGACATCAAAATTACTAATTTTATATTCTTATGAATTTTATTCATATCAAACCCAAAACTTAATTCATAATCATAGATGTTCCATAACATATTTAAATTTTGAATAAAACTCTTTCATTATATTACATGCATGGGTTAGAGATCAAAATCAAGTCAATGTCTAATTTCTATAAACATGAGCCTAGCTTAATTTTCATCATATCTATCCCAATTTAAACTTATAAAATTGAAATTCCAACATGCATGTAAGGATGAGTTTCAACTTCATGAAGAATAACAAAAATCATACTCAACTAATTACTTTCCAAATTTATTTCCATAATCTTACACTTGACTCAATTTTTCATCATCTTCTTGCGAATTCTTTTTAATTACATGATATTGATTCCAATTACCTCTTGATTTCAGCTTCTAGATGATTTATCTACAGGATTTGAGTTTTAATTTCTTACCTAAAATCTTCAATTAATGAACCCTTGACAAAATCTTGAACTCTTGTAATAACCCAACCCTCGTACACGTTTTTTGGTATACTTTCAGTCCCCTATTCTGTGCATTTATATGCTTATTGTGAAATTAAGTTTAAGTGAGTGAATCTTGTGGTTAAAGATTCATATATGTTCAATAAGAGAACTATCTGTTACAACTATAATGTTTGGATCAGAAATTGGAAGCCTTAGAGGCTTAATTATCTGAAATTGATTTTATATTTGAGATCAGCATGATTTTTAGATCATAATATGATTTTCTGTGAAATTGTGATTTGGAATGCTTAAACTGATTGGATTTCGTCTTTATCCACCTTTTTATATATATACTTATGTCCCTTAAACATTTGACTTGGGAATCCATTTCATAAATATCTCCTGAGAGAGACTTTGAAGATGAGAGTTAGAGAGGAAGAGGGGAAGCTCAATAAGGAGGAAAATTGGGGGATTTGAGAAGGCTTACAGAAATTTAAGCTCAAGGTAAGTTTAATTTGCTTTATACAACCCTCCTCTTGAATTAGAGTAAGCATTTCTTGTTATTAGGTAAGCTAGGGTTTGTTAGCGGGTTGGAGTGTGTGATAATCACTTGATTGGAAGAGTTCTCTTACCATTGAATTATTTTGGAAGTAATTTGGTTGATGTAAAGGAATTGGAATCTACTCCTTGAATTCTTATGTTGGTATTATGTAATTATACACTTTTATTGTTTATATACCAAGTGGAGGAGTTAGATTATGATGTCCTTAAACTTGTGATTGATGATTATATAGTGTTATGACTTGTAAATCATGTGTATGGTGTTGTTATGTCATTATATTGTGTTGTTTACCCCATTTTTTTCCTTTATGATGTTGTGAATTTGGTGAATTTGTGCTTAGTTTCGGACCGCCCAAAACAGGGGCCACGGCCGCACGTGCGAAGGTCATGGCCGTACGTGCGGAAAAGAGGGAAAAAATGGGAATTGCATTCTGCATTTTGCCACTCATGTGGGGAAGGAGTACCGCACGTGCGGCCCAGGTTGTAAAATATTATCTGCTCTGTTTTACGTGCTCGACCCTCTAATATTTTTAAAATCTGTATTTGATGCCTTTTTGATGTTTGTAAATTCATTCGAAGCGAAGCGAGTCCGAAAATGACTTAACAAGGAAAAAGAACTAATTTATAAGTTGTGCATGTGTGTAGGTCACAACCCGGAAGGAACAAGCGCTTCGCTACCGCACTATGAGTAATAGTACCGTAGATGTACATTTACTTATCGTTAATAATTATTGTTATTAACGCTCTGTTCTTCACAAGTAATTACGTTAACATTTATATTGATTGGATGGAAATCGGTGTGAACTTATGTGAACGTTGAAAGAATCTGTGTACATCCGTATCACTCTGGAATTACTCTGCTCTGTTGATATCTGACCAGAGGCCAATCTGTAAAGACTGTTAGGCTAGAGGCCAATCTGTAAAGTCTGTTAGGCCAGAGGTCGATCTGTAAAATCTATTAAGCCTAAGGTCGTTCTGTATATTACTGGGCTTAAAGCCACTCTGTTTAAAGACTGGGCCCAAGGCGTTCTGGAAATAATTACAGGATAAGATTAACCATAAGTTCTCTGCACTTATATACATTGTAATTCAAGTTAATCATTGAATTGTTTACGTATTATTATTCACTGAGCTTCGCTCACTCTGTGTTATGTCTGTTTCTGTAGGTACTCAATCTGGAGGTCAGTCCTAGTCCAGCTTGGACAACTTGTCTTTTGCCTTACACCACAACAAAACACTTAGACGAAGCTCATTCATTTTTGTGGAGTCCTTGTAGAACTTTAAGCTGGGTGCACTTATCTTTTGTATAATGTTGTAAAGCATAATTAACTTCTCTTAACTTAGCTTTGTTGCATCCTCAAGCTCGAGGATGGGTTTGTATATTTGTGTAATATATATAACTACATGTGTGTTTGTTATGCGACAAATTACCTGATTTTACGTATTTGATCCTGGCAATGTTAGTATTAGCTCAATGGATGTTATTTTGTGTTGTTAATGCTTCCGCTCAGAACCCATATATTACATATATTGAATTTGACGTCCGTTTCTGAGGCGATCATGCCCAAACTTTTAGGGGCGGGTTTGGGGTGTGACAACCCTCTTCAATCCTTCACTTTCCCAAGCTTTTCCTTAGCCTTTCTTCACCATTTCCAGCACATGAGTTCCAAGCTTTGAACTCTCTCTCTCTCTCTCTCTCTTCTCTCTCTCAACATATACACACACACACGGGTTGCCAAAACAAATGTGAAGCTACACTTCTTTGCTCTCAATCTCTCTCCAACACAAGAGTGCTTCCAGTAAGTAATAAAAAAAAGAGTTGCCTACTCTCTCTCCTTAGATACACACACTCCATTCTTTACATTGCACACATGCACTCATCCTTGAATTCCAACACATCCACTCGCACGCGGCACGCACGCA
>NW_021025073.1:2238814-2262503 GCF_004153795.1 Camellia sinensis | reverse complement strand
CGTTGTTTTCTGCACATTACTTGCATTTTGCCTGCATTTTATCGCGCGATCTTGCGCACCTCATCCCGTTGTTTTCTGCACATTACTTGCATTTTGCATGCATTTTTTCGCGCTATCTTGCGCACCTCATCGCGCTGTTTTCTGCACATTACTTGCATTTTGCATGCATTTTATCGCGCTATCTTGCGCACCTCATCGCGTTGTTTCGGGCACATTACTTGCATTTTGCATGAATTCTATCGCGCTATCTTGCGCAGCTCGTTGCACTATTTTGCGTGCATTTTATCGCGCTATCTTGCGCACCTCATCGCGCTGTTTTGTGCACATTTCTTGCATCTTGCATGCATTTTATCGCGCTATCTTGCACGCCTCATCGTACAGCTTTGTGCACGTTACCTGCATTTTGCATGTATTTCATCGCGCCATCTTGGGCATCGCGCAATTTTACGCTGTGTCCATCACTTGCATTTTGCATGCAATTTATCGCGCTATCCTGCGCGCCTCATCGCACAGTTTTTGCACATTACTTGCATTTTGCATGCATTTTATCACGCTATCTTGCGCCCCTCATTGCGAAGTTTTGTGAACTCTACTTGCATTTTGCATGCATATTATCGCGCCATCTTGCGCACCTCATTGCGCAATTTTGTGCACACTACTTGCATTTTGCATGCATTTTATCGCGCTGTCTTGCGCACCTCATCGCGCTGTTTTCTGCACATTACTTGCATTTTGAATGCATTTTATCGCGCTATCTTGTGCACCTCATTGCACTGTTTTATGCACATTACTTGCATTTTGCTCGCATCTAATCGCGCTATCTTGCGCACTTCATTGCGCAGTTTTGTGCACTCCACTTGCCTTTTGGATGCATATTATCGCGCCATCTTGCGCACCTCATTGCGCAGTTTTGTGCACACTACTTGTATTTTTCATGCATTTTATCGCGGTATCTTGTGCACCTCATTGCACTGTTTTGTGCACATTACTTGCATTTTGCATGCATTTTATCGCGCTATCTTGCGCACCTCATTGCGCAGTTTTGTGCACACTACTTGCATTTTGCAAGCATTTTATCGCGCCATCTTGCGCACCTCATTGCGCAGTTTTGTGCACACTACTTGCATTTTGCATGCATTTTATCGTGCAATCTTGGGCACCTCGTCGCGTTGTTTTCTGCACATTATTTGCATTTTGCATGCATGTTATCGCGCTATCTTGCGCACCTCATTGCCCTGTTTTATGGACATTTTGCACGCATTTTATCGCGCTATCTTGCGCACCTCAATGCGCAGTTTTGTGCACAATACTTGAATTTTGCAAGCATTTTATCGCTCCATCTTGCGCACCTCATTGCGCAGTTTTGTGCACACTACTTGCATTTTGCATGCATTTTATCGCGCTATCTTGCGCACCTTATTGCCCTATTTTGTGCACATTACTTGCATTTTGCACGCATTTTATCGCGCTATCTTGCACACCTCATTGCGCAGTTTTGTTCACACTACTTGCATTTTGCATGCATTTTATCGTGCTATCTTGCGCACGACATTGCACTGTTTTGCGCACATTACTTGCATTTTGCAGCATTTTATTGCGCTATCTTGGCACCGCATTGCGCTGTTTTGCGCACATTACCTGCATTTTGCATGCATTTTATCGCGCAATCTTGTGCACCTCATCGCGCTGTTTTCTGCACATTATTTGCATTTTGCATGCATTTTATCGCGCTATCTTGCGCACCTCATTGCACTGTTTTATGCACATTACTTTCATTTAGCATGCATTTTATCGCGATATCTTGCGCACCTCATTGCGCAGTTTTGTGCACACTACTTGAATTTTGCATGCATTTTGTCGCGCCATCTTGCGCACCACATTGCGCAGTTTTGTGCACACTACTTGCATTTTGCATGCATTTTATCGCGCTATCTTGCGCACCTCATTGCCCTGTTTTGTACACATTACTTGCATTTTGCACGCATTTTATCGCGCCATCTTGCACACCTCATTGCGCAGTTTTGTTCACACTACTTGCATTTTGCATGCATATTATCGTCCTATCTTGCGCACCTCATTGCACTGTTTTGCGCACATTACTTGCATTTTGCATGCATTTTATCGCGCTATCTTGGCACCGCATCGCGCTATTTTGGGCACATTACCTGCATTTTGCATGCATTTTATCGCACTATCTTGCGCACCTCATTGCACTGTTTTGGGCACACTACTTACATTTTGCATGCATTTTATAGCGCCATCTTGCGCACCCCATTGCGCGGTTCTGTGCACACTACTTGCATTTTGCATGCATTTTATCACGCCATCTTGCGCACCTCAATGCGCAGTTTTGTGCACACTACTTGCATTTTGCATGCATTTTATCACGCAATCTTGCGCACCTCATTGCCTTGATTTGTGCACATTACTTGCATTTTGCATGAATTTTATCGCGCTATCTTGCACACCTCATCGTGCTGTTTTCTGAACATTATTTGCATTTTGCATGCATTTTATCGCGCTATGTTGCGCACCTCATTGCACTGTTTTATGCACATTACTTGCATATTGCAGGCATTTTATCGCGCTATCTTGCGCACCTCGTTGCGCAGTTTTGTGGACACTACTTGCATGTTGCATGCATTTTATCGCGCCATCTTACGCACCTCATTGCGAAGTTTTGTGCACACTACTTGCATTTTGCGTGCATTTTGTCGCGCTATCTTGCGCACCTCATTGCACTGTTTTCTGTACATTACTTGCATTTTGCATGCATTTTATAGCGCTATCTTGCGCACCTCATCGCGCTGTTTTCTGCACAATATTTGCATTTTGCATGCATTTTAACGCGCTATCTTCCGCACCTCATTGCGCTGTTTGGTGCACACTACTTGCATTTTGCATGCATTTTATCATGAGATCTTGCGCATCTCATTGCGCAGTTTTGTGCACACTACTTGCATTTTGCATGCACTTAATCGCGCAATCTAGCGCACCTCATCGCGCTGTTTTCTGCACATTATTTGTATTTTGCATGCATTTTATCGCGCTATCTTGCGCACCTCATTGCACTGTTTTATGCACATTACTTGCATTTTGCACGCATTTTATCGCGCTATCTTGCGCACTTCATTGCACTGTTTTATGCACATTGCTTGCATTTTGCATGCATTTTATCGCGCCATCTTGCGCATCTCATTGCGCAGTTTTGCGCACACTACTTGCATTTTGCATGCATTTTATCGCGCAATCTTGCGCACCACATTGCGCAGTTTTGTGCACACTACTTGCATTTTGCATGCATTTAATCGCGCAATCTAGCGCACCTCATCGCGCTGTTTTCAGCACATTATTTGTATTCTGCACACTACTTGCATTTTGCACGCATTTTATCGCCCTATCTTGCGCACCTCATTGCACTGTTTTATGCACATCACTTGCATTTTGCACGCATTTTATCGCGCGATCTTGCGCACTTCATTGCGCAGTTTTGTGCACTTTACTTGCATTTTGCATGCATTTTATCGCGCTATCTTGCGCACCTCATCGCGCTGTTTTGTGCACACTACTTGTATTTTGCATGTATTTTATCGCGCCATCTTGCGCATCTCATTGCACTGTTTTATGCACATTACTTGCATTTTGCACGCATTTTATCGAGCAATCTTGCGCACCTCATCGCGCTGTTTTCTGCACACTATTTGCTTTTTGCATGCATTTTATCGAGCTATCTTGCGCATCTCATTGCGTAGTTTTGTGCACACTACTTGCATTTTGCATGCTTTTTGTCGCGCAATCTTGCGCACCTCATTGTGCTGTTTTCTACACATTATTTGCATTTTGCAAGCATTTTATCGGGCTATCTTGCGCACCTCATCGCACTGTTTTCTGCACATTACTTGCATTTTGCATGCATTTTATCGCGCTATCTTGCGCAACTCATCGCGCGGTTTTCTGCACATTACTTGCATTTTGCATGCATTTTATCGAGCTATCTTGCGCACCTGATTGCACTATTTTGCGCACACTACTTGCATTTTGCATGCTTTTTATCGCGCCATCTCGCGCACCCCATTGCGCAGTTCTGTGCACACTACTTGCATTTTGCATGCATTTTATCGCGTCATGTTGCGCACCTCATTGCGCAGTTTTGTCCACACTACTTGCATTTTGCATGTATTTTATCGCGCTATCTTGCGCACCTCATTGCACTGTTTTCTGCACATTACTTGAAATTTTGCATGCATTTTATCGCGCTATCTTGCGCACCTCATCGCTCTGTTTTCTGCACATTATTTGCATTTTGCATGCATTTTAACGCGCTATCTTGCGCACCTCATTGCGCTGTTTTGTGCACACTACTTGCATTTTGCGTGCATTTTATCGCGCCATCTTGCGCATCTCATTGCGCAGTTTTGTGCACACTACTTGCATTTTACATGCATTTTGTCGCGCAATCTTGCGCACCTCATCGTGCTGTTTTCTACACATTATTTGCATTTTGCATGCAATTTATCGCGCTATCTTGCGCACCTCACTGCACTGTTTTCTGCACATTACTTGCATTTTGCATGCATTTTATCACGCGATCTTGCGCACCTCATTGCGCTGTTTTGTGCACACTACTTGCATTTTGCATGCATTTTATCGCGCCATCTTGTGCATCTCGTTGCGCAGTTTTGTGCACACTACTTGCATTTCGCATGCATTTTATCGCGCAATCTTGCGCACCTCATCGCGCTGTTTTCTGCACATTACTTGCATTTTGCATGCATTTTATCGAGCTATCTTGCGCACCTGATTGCACTATTTTGCGCACACTACTTGCATTTTGCATGCATTTTATCACGCCATCTCGCGCACCCCATTGCGCAGTTCTGTGCACACTACTTGCATTTTGCATGCATTTTATCGTGCTATCTTGCGCACCTCATTGCACTGTTTTGCGCACATTACTTGCATTTTGCATGCATTTTATCGCGCTATCTTGGCACTGCATCGCGCTGTTTTGGGCACATTACCTGCATTTTGCATGCATTTTATCGCGCTATCTTGCGCACCTCATTGCACTGTTTTGGGCACACTACTTGCATTTTGCATGAATTTTATCGCGCTATCTTGCGCACCTCATTGCGCAGTTTTGTGCACTCTCCTTGCATTTTGCATGAATATTATCGCGCCATCTTGCGCACCTCATTGCGCAGTTTTGTGCACACTACTTGCATTTTGCATGCATTTTATCGCGGTATCTTGCGCACCTCATTGCACTATTTTGTGCACATTACTTGCATTTTGCATGCATTTTATCGCGCTATCTTGCGCAACTCATCGCGCTGTTTTCTACACATTACTTGCATTTTGCATGCATTTTATCGAGCTATCTTGTGCACCTGATTGCACTATTTTGCGCACACTACTTGCATTTTGCATGCATTTTATCGCGCCATCTCGCGCACCCCATTGCGCAGTTCTGTGCACACTACTTGCATTTTGCATGCATTTTATCGCGTCATCTTGCACACCTCATTGCGCAGTTTTGTCCACACTATTTGCATTTTGCATGTATTTTATCGCGCTATCTTGCGCACCTCATTGCACTGTTTTCTGCACATTACTTCAAATTTTGCATCCTTTTTATCGCGCTATCTTGCGCACCTCATCGCTCTGTTTTCTGCACATTATTTGCATTTTGCATGCATTTTAACGCGCTATCTCGCGCACCTCATTGCATTTTTTTACGCACACTACTTGCATTTTGCATGCATTTTATCGCGCTATCTTGCGCACCTCATTGCGCTATTTTGTGCACACTACTTGCATTTTGCATGCATTTTATCACGCCATCTTGCGCATCTCATTGCGCAGTTTTGTGCACAATACTTGCATTTTGCATGCATTTTATCGCGCCATCTTGCGCTCCACATTGCGCAGTTTTGTGCACATTATTTGCATTTTCCATGCATTTTATCGCGCAATCTTGCGCACCTCATCGCGCTGTTTTCTGCACATTATTTGCATTTTGCATGCATTTTATCGCGCTATCTTGCGCACCTCATTGCACTGTCTTATGCACATTACTTGCATTTTGCACGCATTTTATCGCGCTATCTTGCGCACTACTTGAATTTTGCATGCACTTTATCGCGCCATCTTGCGCTCCACATTGCGCAGTTTTGTGCACACTACTTCCATTTTGCATGCATTTTATCGCGCTATCTTGCGCACCTCGTTGCACTGTTTTGGGCACACTACTTGCATTTTGCATGCATTTTATCGCGCTATCTTGCGCACCCCATGGCGCAGTTCTGTGCACACTGCTTGCATTTTGCATGCATTTTATCGCGCCATCTTGCGCACCTGATCGCGCAGTTTTGTGCACACTCCTTGCATTTTGCGTGCATTTTATCGCGCTATCTTGCGCACCTCATTCCACTGTGTTGTGCACACTACTTGCATTTTGCATGCATTTTATCGCGCTATATTGCGCACGTCATTGCGCTATTTTGTGCACACTACTTGCATTTTGCATGCATTTTATCGCGCTATCTTGCGCACCACATCGCGCTGTTTACTGCACATTATTTGCATTTTGCATGCATTTTATCGCGCTATCTTGCGCACCTCACTGCACTATCTTATGCACATTACTTGCATTTTGCACGCATTTTATCGCGCTATCTTGCACACCTCATTGCGCAGTTTTGTTCACACTACTTGCATTTTGCATGCATTTTATCGTGCTATCTTGCGCACCTCATTGCACTGTTTTGCGCACATTACTTGCATTTTGCATGCATTGTATAGCGCTGTTTTGGGCACATTACCTGCATTTTGCATGCATTTTATCGCGCTATCTTGCGCACCTCGTTGCACTGTTTTGGGCACACTACTTGCATTTTGCATGCATTTTATAGCGCCATCTTGCGCACCTCATCGCGCAGTTTTGTGCACACTACTTGCATTTTGCGTGCATTTTATCGCCCTATCTTGTGCCCCTCATTGCACTGTTTTGTGCACATTACTTGCATTTTGCATGCATTTTATCGCGCTATCTTGCGCACCTCATCGCGCTGTTTTTTGCACATTATTTGCATTTCGCATGCATTTTATCGCGCTATATTGCACACCTCACTGCACAGTTTTACGCACATTACTTGGATTTTGCACGCATTTTATCGCGCTATCTTGCGCACCTCATTGCACAGTTTTGTGCACACTACTTGAATTTTGCATGCACTTTCTCGCACCATCTTGCGCACCTCATTGCGCAGCTTTGTGCACGCTACTTGCATTTTGCATGCATTTTATCGCGGTATCTTGCGCAACACATTGCACTGTTTTGTGCACATTACTTGCATTTTGCATGCATTTTATCGCGCTATCTTATGCACCTCATCGCGCTGTTTTCTGCACATTACTTGGATTTTGCATGCATTTTATCGCGCTTTCTTGGGCACCTCATTGCACTGTTTTAGGCACATTATTTGCATTTCGCATGCATTTTATCGTGCTATCTTGCGCACCTCATTGCGCAGTTTTGTGCACAACACTTGCATTTTGCATGCATTTTATCGCGCCATCTTGCGCACCTCAGTGCGCAGTTTTGTGCGCACTACTTGCATTTTTCATGCATTTTATCGCGCTATCTTGCGCACCTCATTGCACTATTTCGTGCACATTACTTACATTTTACACGCATTTTATCGCGCTATCTTGCACACCTCATTGCGCAGTTTTGTGCACACTACTTGCATTTTGCATGCATTTTATCGCGCTGTCTTCCGCACCTCATCGCGCTGTTTTCTGCACATTACTTGCATTTTGCATGCATTTTATCGCGCTATCTTGTGCACCTCAATGCACTGTTTTATGCACACTACTTGCATTTTGCATGCATTTTATCGCGCTATCTTGCGCACCTCATCGCGCTGTTTTCTGCACATTACTTGCATTTTGCATGCATTTTATCATGCTATCTTGCGCACCTCATTGCACTTTTTTATGCACATTACTTGTATTTTGCACGCGTTTTATCGCGGTATCTAGCGCACCTCATTGCGCAGTTTTGTGCACACACGTTGCATTTTGCATGCATATTATCGCGCCATATTGCGCACCTCATTGCGCAGTTTTGTGCACACTACTTGCATTTTGCATGCATTTTATCGCGGTATCTTGTGCACCTCATTGCACTGTTTTGTGCACATTACTTGCATTTTGCAAGCATTTTATCGCGCAATCTAGCGCAACTCAACGCGCTGTTTTCTGCACATTACTTGTATTTTGCATGCATTTTGTCACGCTATCTTGCGCACCTGATTGCATTGTTTTGCGCACACTACTCGCATTTTGTATGCATTTTGTCGCGCCATCTTGCGGACCTCACTGCGCAGTTTTATCCACACTACTTGCATTTTGCATGCATTTGATCGCGCTATCTTACGCACCTCATTGCACTGTTTTCTGCACATTACTTGCATTTTGCATGCATTTTATCGCGCTATCTTGCGCACCTCATCGCGCTGTTTTCTGCACATTATTTGCATTTTGCATGCATTTTAACGCGCCATCTAGCGCACCTCATTGCGCTGTTTTGTGCACACTACTTGCATTTTGCATGCATTTTATCGCGCAATCTTGCGCACCTCATCGCGCTGTTTTCTGCACATTATTTGCATTTTGCATGCATTTTATCGCGCTATCTTGCGCACCTCATTGCACTGTTTTATGCACATTACTTGCATTTTGCACGCATTTTATCGCGCTATCTTGCGCACCTCATTGTGCTGTTTTGAGCACACTACTTGCATTTTGCATGCATTTTATCGCGCCATCTTGCGCATCTCATTGCGCAGTTTTTTGCACACTACATGCATTTTGCATGCATTTTATCGGGAATCTTGCGCACCTCATCGCGCTGTTTTCTGCACATTATTTTCGTTTTGCATGCATTTTATCGCGCTGTCTTGCGCACCTCATTGCACTGTTTTATGCACATTTCTTGCATTTTGCAAGCATTTTATCGCGCTATCTTGCGCACCTCATTGCGCTGTTTTGTGCACACTACTTGCATTTTGCATGGATTTTATCGCGCCATCTTTCGCATCTTATTGCGCAGTTTTGTGCACACTACTTGTATTTTGCATGCATTTTATCGCGCAATCTTGCGCACCTCATCGCGCAGTTTTTTGCACATTATTGGCATTTTTCATTCATTTTATCGCGCTATCTTGCGCTCCTCATTGCACTGTTTTATGGACATTACTTGCATTTTGCACGCATTTTATTGCGTTATCTTGCGCACCTCATTGCGCAGTTTTGTGCACTCTACTTGCATTTTGCATGCATATTATCGTGCGTTCTTGCGCACCTCATTGCGCAGTTTTGTGCACACTACTTGCATTTTGCATGCATGTTTTCGCGCTGTCTTGCGCACCTCATCGCGCTGTTTTCTGCACATTACTTACATTTTGCATGCATTTTATCGCGCTCTCTTTCGCACCTCATTGCAAAGTTTTATGCACATTACTTGCATTTTGCACGCATCTAATCGCGCTATCTTGCGCACCTCATTGCGCAGTTTTCTGCACATTATTTGCATTTTACATGCATTTTATCGCGCTATCTTGCACACCGCACTGCACTGTTTTACGCACATTACTTGGATTTTGCTCGCATTTTATCGCGCGATCTTGCGCACCTCATTGCGCAGTTTTGTGCACAGTACTTGCATTTTGCATGCATTTTATCGCGCTCTCTTGCGCACCTCATTGCGCTGTTTTGTGCACACTACTTGCATTTTGCATGCATTTTATCGCACCATCTTGCGCATCTCAATGCGCAGTTTTGTGCACACTACTTGCATTTTGCATGCATTTTATCGCGCAATCTTGCGCACCTCATCGCGCTGTTTTCTGCACATTATTTGCATTTTGCATGCATTTTCTCGCGCTATCTTGTGCACCTCATTGCACTGTCTTATGCACATTACTTGCATTTCGCACGCATTTTATCGCGCTATCTTGCGCACCTCATTGCGCAGTTTTGTGCACACTACTTGAATTTTGCATGCATTTTATCGCGCCATCTTGCGCACCGCATTGCGCAATTTTGTGCACACTACTTGCATTTTGCATGCATTTTATCGCGCTATCTTGCGCACCTCATTGCGCAGTTTTGTTCACACTACTTGCAGTTTGCATGCATTTTATCGTGCTATCTTGCGCACCTCAATGCCCTGTTTTGCGCACATTACTTACATTTTGCGTGCATTTTATCGCGCTATCCTGGCACCGCATCGCGTAGTTTTGTGCACACTACTTGAATTTTGTATGCATTTTATCGCGCCATCTTGCGCACCTCATTGCGCAGCTTTGTGAACACTACATGCATTTTGCATGCATTTTATCGCGGTATCTTGCGCAACACATTGCACTGTTTTGTGCACATTACTTGCATTTTGCATGCATTTTATCGCGCTATCTTGCGCACCTCATTGCGCAGTTTTGTGCACGCCACTTGCATTTTGCTTGCATTTTATCGCGCTATCTTGCGCACCTCATTGCGCAGTTTTGTGCGCACTACTTGAATTTTGCATGCATTTTATGGTGCCATCTTGCGCACCTCATTGCGCAGCTTTGCGCACACTACTTGCATTTTGCATGCATTTTATCGCGGTATATTGCGCAACACATTGCACTGTTTTGTGCACATTACTTGCATTTTGCATGCATTTTATCGCGCAATCTTGCGCACCTCATCGCGCTGTTTTCTGCACATTACTTGCATTTTGCATGCATTTTATCGCGCTATCTTGCGCACCTCACTGCCCCGTTTTAGACACATTACTTGCATTTTGCACGCATTTTATCGCGCTATTTTGCGCACCTCATTGCGCAGTTTTGTGCACACCACTTGCATTTTGCATGCATTTTATCGCGCCATCTTCCGCACCTCACTGCGCAGTTTTGTGCGCACTACTTGAATTTTGCATGCATTTTATGGCGCCATCTTGCGGACCTCATTGCGCAGCTTTGTGCACACTACTTGCATTTTGCATGCATTTTATCGCGGTATATTGCGCAACACATTGCACTGTTTTGTGCACATTACTTGCATTTTGCATGCATTTTATCGCGCAATCTCGCGCACCTCATCGCGCAGTTTTCTGCACATTACTTGCATTTTGCATGCATTTTATTGCGCAATCTTGCGCACGTCACTGCCCCGTTTTAGACACATTACTTGCATTTTGCACGCATTTTATCGCGCTATCTTGCGCACCTCATTGCGCAGTTTTGTGCACACCACTTGCATTTTGCATGCATTTTATCGCGCCATCTTGCGCACCTCATTGCACTTTTTTATGCACTTTAGTTGCATTTGGCACGCATTTTATCGCGCTGTCTTGCGCACCTCATTGCGCAGTTTTGTGCACTCTCCTCGCATTTTGCATGCATTTTATCACGCTATCTTGCGCACCTCACTGCACTGTTTTGTGCACATTACTTGCATTTTGCATGCATTTTAACGCGCAATCTTGCGTAACTCATCGCGCTGTTTTCTGCACATTACTTGTATTTTGCATGCATTTTATCGCGCTATCTTGCGCACCTGATTGCACAGTTTCGCGCAGACTACTTGCATTTTGCACGCATTTTATCGCGTCATCTTACGCACCCCATTGCGCAGTTCTGTTGACACTACTTGCATTTTGCATGCATTTTATCGCGCCATTTTGCGCACCTCATTGCGTAGTTTTGTGCACACTACTTGCATTTTGCATGCATTTTATCGCGCTGTCTTGCGCACCTCATCGCGCTATTTTCTGCACATTACTTGCATTTTGCATGGATTTTATCGCGCTATCTTGCGCACCTCAATGCACTATTTTTTGCACATCACTTGCATTTTGCGCGCATCTAATCGCGCTATCTTGCGCAGTTTTCTGCACATGATTTGCATTTTCCATGCATTTTATCGCGCTATCTTGCACACCTCACTGCACTGTTTTACGCACGTTACTTGGATTTTGCACGCATTTTATCGCGCTATCTTGCGCACCTCATTGCGCAGTTTTGTGCACACTATTCGAATTTTGCATGCATTTTATCGCGCCATCTTGCGCACCTCATTGCGCAGCTTTGTGCACACTACTTGAATTTTGCATGCATTTTATCGCGCCATCTTGCGCACCCCATTGCGCAGTTCTGTGCACACTACTTGCATTTTGAATGCATTTTATCGCGCCATCTTGCGCACCTCATTGTGCAGTTTTGTGCACACTACTTGCATTTTGCATGCACTTTATCGCGCTATCTTGCGCACCACATTGCACTGTTTTGTGCACATTACTTGCATTTTGCATGCATTTTATCGCGCTATCTTGCGCACCTCGTCGCGCTATTTTTTGCAAATTATTTGCATTTTGCATGCATTTTATCGCGCTATCTGGCGCACCTCCTTGCACTGTTTTATGCACATTACTTGCATTTTGCATGCATTTTATCGCGCTATCTTGCACACCTCATTGCGCAGTTTTGTGCACTCTCCTTGCATTTTGCATGCATTTTATCACGCTATCTTGCGCACCTCACTGCACTGTTTTGTGCACATTACTTGCATTTTGCATGCATTTTATCGCGCAATCTTGCGTAACTCATCACGCTGTTTTCTGCACATTACTTGTATTTTGCATGCATTTTATCGTGCTATCTTGCGCACCTGACTGCAC
Organism: Camellia sinensis; assembly: GCF_004153795.1. NCBI lineage: Eukaryota > Viridiplantae > Streptophyta > Magnoliopsida > Ericales > Theaceae > Camellia > Camellia sinensis. The sequence continues at coordinate 2,249,770 of NW_021025073.1, read as the reverse complement.
TGTTTTGCGCACACTACTTGCATTTTGCATGCATTTTATCGCGTCATCTTGCGCACCCCATTGCGCAGTTCTGTTGACACTACTTGCATTTTGCATTCATTTTATCGCGCCATTTTGCGCACCTCATTGCGCAGTTTTGTCCACACTACTTGCATTTTGCATGCATTTTATCGCGCTATCTTGCGCACCTCATTGCACTGTTTTCTGCACATTGCTTGCATTTCGCATGCGTTTTATCGCGCGATCTTGCGCACCATATCGCGCTGTTTTCTGCACATTACTTGCATTTTGCATGCATTTTATCGCGCTATCTTGCGCAGCTCCTCGCGCTGTTTCGGGCACATTACTTGCATTTTGCATGCATTTTATCGCGCTATCTGGCGCACCTCATTGCACTGTTTTGCGCACATTACTTGCATTTGGCGTGCATTTTATCGTGCTATCTTGCGCACCTCATCGCACAGTTTTGTGCACATTTCTCGCATCTTGCTTGCATTTTATCGCACTATCTTGCGCCCTCATCGTACAACTTTGTGCACGTTACCTGCATTTTGCATGCATTTTATCGCGCTATCTTGCTCACCTCATCGCGTTGTTTTCTGCACATTACTTGCGTTTTGCATGCATTTTATCGCGCTATCTTGCGCACCACATTGCGCTGTATTATGCACATTACTTGCATTTTGAACGCATTTTATCGCGCTGTCTTGCGCACCTCTTTGCGCTGTTTCGGGCACATTACTTGCGCTGTTTTGTGCACTCTCCTTGCATTTTGAATGCATTTTATCGCGCCATCTTGCGCACCTAATTGCGCAGTTTTGTGCACATTACTTGCATTTTGCATGCATTTTATCGCGCTATCTTGCGCACCTCATCGCGTTGTTTCGGGCACATTACTTGCATTTTGCATGAATTTTATCGCGCTATCTTGCGCAGCTCGTTGCACTGTTTTGCGCACATTACTTGCATTTTGCGTGCATTTTATCGCGCTATCTTGCGCACCTCATCGCGCTGTTTTGTGCACATTTCTTGCATCTTGCATGCATTTTATCGCGCAATCTTGCGCGCCTCATCGTACAGCTTTGTGCACGTTACCTGCATTTTGAATGCATTTCATCGCGCCATCTTGGGCATCGCGCAATTTTACGCTGTGTCCGTCACTTGCATTTTGCATGCAATTTATCGCGCTATCCTGCGCGCCTCATCGCACGGTTTTGTGCACATTACTTGCATTTTGCGCGCACTTTATCGCGCTATCTTGCGCCCCTCATTGCGAAGTTTTGTGAACTCTACTTGCGTTTTGCATGCATATTATCGCGCCATCTTGCGCACCTCATTGCGCAATTTTGTGCACACTACTTGCATTTTGCATGCATTTTATCGCGCTGTCTTGCGCACCTCATCGCGCTATTTTCTGCACATTACTTGCATTTTGAATGCATTTTATCGCGCTATCTTGTGCACCTCATTGCACTGTTTTATGCACATTACTTGCATTTTGAACGCATCTAATCGCGCTCTCTTGCGCACCTCATTGCGCAGTTTTGTGCACTCTGCTTGCCTTTTGGATGAATATTATCGCGCCATCATGCGCACCTCATTGCGCAGTTTTGTGCACACTACTTGTATTTTGCATGCATTTTATCACGCTATCTTGCGCACCTCATTGCCTTGATTTGTGCACATTACTTGCATTTTGCATGCATTTTATCGCGCTCTCTTGTGCACCTCATCGTGCTGTTTTCTGCACATTATTTGCATTTTGCATGCATTTTATCGCGCTATGTTGCGCACCTCGTTGCGCAGTTTTGTGCACACTACTTGCATTTTGCATGCATTTTATCGTGCAATCTTGGGCACCTCGTCGCGCTGTTTTCTGCACATTATTTGCATTTCGCATGCATTTTATCGCGCTCTCTTGTGCACCTCATCGTGCTGTTTTCTGCACATTATTTGCATTTTGCATGCATTTTATCGCGCTATGTTGCGCCCCACATTGCACTGTTTTATGCACATTACTTGCATTTTGCACGCATTTTATCGCACTATCTTGCGCACCTCGTTGCGCAGTTTTGTGGACACTACTTGCATTTTGCATGCATTTTATCGCGCCATCTTGCGCACCTCATTGCGCAGTTTTGTGCACACTACTTGAATTTTGAATGCATTTTATCGCGCTATCTTGCGCACCTCATCGCACTGTTTTCTGCACATTATTTGCATTTTGCATGCATTTTATCGCGCTATCTTGCGCACCTCATTGCAATGTTTTACGCTCATTACTTGCATTTTGCACGCATTTTATCGCGCTAACTTGCGCACCACATTGCACAGTTTTGTGCACACTACTTGCATTTTGCATGCATTTTATCGCGCAATCTTGCGCACCTCATCGCGCTGTTTTCTGCACATTACTTGCATTTTGCATGCATTTTATCGCGCTATCTTGCGCAACTCAACGCACCGTTTTCTGCACATTACTTGCATTTTGCATGCATTTTATCGCGCTATCTTGCGCACCTCATCGCGCTGTTTTGTGCACACTACTTGCATTTTGCATGTATTTTATCGCGCCATCTTGCGCATCTCATTGCACTGTTTTATGCACATTACTTGCATTTTGCACGCATTTTATCGCGCAATCTTGCGCACCTCATCGCGCTGTTTTCTGCACATTATTTGCATTTTGCATGCATTTTATCGCGCTATCTTGCACACCTCATTGCGCTGTTTTGTGCACACTACTTGCATTTTGCACGCATTTTATCGCGCCATCTTGCGCATCTCATTGTGCAGTTTTGTGTACACTACTTGCATTTTGCATGCATTTTGTCGCGCAATCTTGCGCACCTCATTGTGCTGTTTTCAACACATTATTTGCATTTTGCATGCATTTTATCGCGCTATCTTGCGCACCTCATCGCACTGTTTTCTGCACATTACTTGCATTTTGCATGTTTTATCGCGCCATCTTGCGCATCTCATTGCGCAGTTTTGTGCACACTACTTGCATTTTGCATGCATTTTATCGCGCCATCTTGCGCATCTCATTGCGCAGTTTTGTGCACACTACTTGCATTTTGCATGCATTTTATCGCGCCATCTTGCGCATCTCATTGCGCAGTTTTGTGCACACTACTTGCATTTTGCATGCATTTTATCGCGCCATCTTGCGCATCTCATTGCGCAGTTTTGTGCACACTACTTGCATTTTGCATGCATTTTATCGCGCCATCTTGCGCATCTCATTGCGCAGTTTTGTGCACACTACTTGCATTTTGCATGCATTTTATCGCGCCATCTTGCGCATCTCATTGCGCAGTTTTGTGCACACTACTTGCATTTTGCATGCATTTTATCGCGCCATCTTGCGCATCTCATTGCGCAGTTTTGTGCACACTACTTGCATTTTGCATGCATTTTATCGCGCCATCTTGCGCATCTCATTGCGCAGTTTTGTGCACACTACTTGCATTTTGCATGCATTTTATCGCGCCATCTTGCGCATCTCATTGCGCAGTTTTGTGCACACTACTTGCATTTTGCATGCATTTTATCGCGCCATCTTGCGCATCTCATTGCGCAGTTTTGTGCACACTACTTGCATTTTGCATGCATTTTATCGCGCCATCTTGCGCATCTCATTGCGCAGTTTTGTGCACACTACTTGCATTTTGCATGCATTTTATCGCGCCATCTTGCGCATCTCATTGCGCAGTTTTGTGCACACTACTTGCATTTTGCATGCATTTTATCGCGCCATCTTGCGCATCTCATTGCGCAGTTTTGTGCACACTACTTGAATTTTGCATGCATTTCATCGCGCCATCTTGCGCACCACATTGCGCAGTTTTGTGCACACTACTTGAATTTTGCATGCATTTCATCGCGCCATCTTGCGCACCACATTGCGCAGTTTTGTGCACACTACTTGAATTTTGCATGCATTTCATCGCGCCATCTTGCGCACCACATTGCGCAGTTTTGTGCACACTACTTGCATTTTGCATGCATTTTATCGAGCTATCTTACGCACCTGATTGCACTATTTTGCGCACACTACTTGCATTTTGCATGCATTTTGTCGCGCCATCTCGCGCAGCACATTGCGCAGTTCTGTGCACACTATTTGCATTTTGCATGCATTTTATCGTGCTATCTTGCGCACCTTATTGCACTGTTTTGCGCACATTACTTGCATTTTGCATGCATTTTATCGTGCTATCTTGGCACTGCATCGCGCTGTTTTGGGCAAATTACCTGCATTTTGCATGCATTTTATCGCGCTATCTTGCGCACCTCATTGCCCTGTTTTATGCACATTACTTGCATTTTGCACGCATTTTATCGCGCTATCTTGCGCACCTCATCGCGCTGTTTTCTGCACATTACTTGCATTTTGCATGCATTTTATCGCGCTATCTTGCGCACCTCATTGCACTGTTTTGGGCACACTACTTGCATTTTGCGGGCATTTTATCGCGCAATCTGGCGCACCTCATTGCGCAGTTTTGTGCACACTACTTGCATTTTGCATGCATTTTGTCGCGCCATCTCGCGCAGCACATTGCGCAGTTCTGTGCACACTATTTGCATTTTGCATGCATTTTATCGTGCTATCTTGCGCACCTTATTGCACTGTTTTGCGCACATTAGTTGCATTTTGCATGCATTTTATCGCGCTATCTGGGCACTGCGTCGCGCTGTTTTGGGCAAATTACCTGCATTTTGCATGCATTTTATCGCGCTATCTTGCGCACCTCATTGCACTGTTTTGGGCACACTACTTGCATTTTGCATGCATTTTATCGCGCTATCTTGCGCACCTCATTGCGCAGTTTTTGCACTCTCCTTGCATTTTGCATGCATATTATCGCGCCATCTTGCGCACCTCATTGCGCAGTTTTGTGCACACTACTTGAATTTTGCATGCGTTTTATCGCGCTATCTTGCGCACCTCATTGCCCTGTTTTGTGCACATTACTTGCATTTTGCACGCATTTTATCGCGCTATCTTGCACACCTCATTGCGCAGTTTTGTTCACACTACTTGCATTTTGCATGCATTTTATCGTGCTATCTTGCGCACCTCATTGCACTGTGTTGCGCACATTACTTGCATTTTGCATGCATTTTATCGCGCTATCTTGGCACCGCATCGCGCTGTTTTTGGCACATTACCTGCATTTTGCATGCATTTTATCGCGCTATCTTGCGCACCTCATTGCACTGTTTTGGGCACACTACTTGCAATTTGCATGCATTTTATCGCCCTATCCTGCGCACCTCATTGCGCAGTTTTGTGCACTCTCCTTGCATTTTGCATGCATAATATCGTGCCATCTTGCGCACCTCATTGCGCAGTTTTGTGCACACTACTTGCATTTTGCATGCATTTTATCGCGGTATCTTGCGCACCTCATTGCACTCTTTTGTGCACATTACTTGCATTTTGCAAGCATTTTATCGCGCTATCTTGCGCAACTCATCGCGCGGTTTTCTGCACATTACTTGCATTTTACATGCATTTTATCGAGCTATCTTGCGCACCTGATTGCACTATTTTGCGCACACTACTTGCATTTTGCATGCTTTTTATCGCGCTATCTCGCGCCCCCCATTGCGCAGTTCTGTGCACACTACTTGCATTTCGCATGCATTTTATCGCGTCATCTTGCGCACCTCATTGCGCAGTTTTGTCCACACTACTTGCATTTTGCATGTATTTTATCGGGCTATCTTGCGCACCTCATTGCACTGTTTTCTGCACATTACTTGAAATTTTGCATGCATTTTATCGCGCTATCTTGCGCACCTCATCGCTCTGTTTTCTGCACATTTTTTGCATTTTCCATGCATTTTAACGCGCTATCTTGCGCACCTCATTGCGCTGTTTTTTGCACACTACTTGCATTTTGCTTGCATTTTATCGCGCCATCTTGCGCATCTCATTGTGCAGTTTTGTGCACACTACTTGCATTTTGCATGCATTTTGTCGCGCAATCTTGCGCACCTCATCGTGCTGTTTTCTACACATTATTTGCATTTTGCATGCATTTTATCGCGCTATCTTGCGCACCTCACTGCACTGTTTTCTGCACATTACTTGCATTTTGCATGCATTTTATTGCGCGATCTTGCGCACCTCATTGCGCTGTTTTGTGCACACTACTTGCATTTTGCATGCATTTTATCCCGCGATCTTGCGCACCTCATTGCGCAGTTTTGTGCACACTACTTGCATTTCGCATGCATTTTATCGCGCAATCTTGCGCACCTCATCGCGCTGTTTTCTGCACATTACTTGAATTTTGCATGCATTTCATCGCGCCATCTTGCGCACCACATTGCGCAGTTTTGTGCACACTACTTGAATTTTGCATGCATTTCATCGCGCCATCTTGCGCACCACATTGCGCAGTTTTGTGCACACTACTTGAATTTTGCATGCATTTCATCGCGCCATCTTGCGCACCACATTGCGCAGTTTTGTGCACACTACTTGCATTTTGCATGCATTTTATCGAGCTATCTTGCGCACCAGATTGCACTATTTTGCGCACACTACTTGCATTTTGCATGCATTTTGTCGCGCCATCTCGCGCACCACATTGCGCAGTTCTGTGCACACTATTTGCATTTTGCATGCTTTTTATCGTGCTATCTTGCGCACCTTATTGCACTGTTTTGCGCACATTACTTGTATTTTGCATGCATTTTATCGCGCTATCTTGGCACTGCATCGCGCTGTTTTGGGCAAATTACCTGCATTTTGCATGCATTTTATCGCGCTATCTTGCGCACCTCATTGCACTGTTTTGGGCACACTACTTGCATTTTGCATGCATTTTATCGCGCTATCTTGCGCACCTCATTGCGCAGTTTTTGCACTCTCCTTGCATTTTGCATGCATATTATCGCGCCATCTTGCGCACCTCATTGCGGAGTTTTGTGCACACTACTTGCATTTTACATGCATTTTATCACGCCATCTTGCGCATCTCGTTGCGCAGTTTTGTGCACACTACTTGCATTTTGCATGCATTTTATCGCGCAATCTTGCACAACTCATCGCGCTGTTTTCTGCACATTACTTGCATTTTGCATGCATTTTATCGAGCTATCTTGCGCACCTGATTGCACTATATTGCGCACACTACTTGCATTTTGCATGCATTTTATCGCGCCGTCTCGCGCACCCCATTGCGCAGTTCTGTGCACACTACTTGCATTTTGCATGCATTTTATCGCACTATCTTGCGCACCTCATTGCGCAGTTTTGTGCACTCTCCTTGCATTTTGCATGCATATTATCGCGCCATCTTGCGCACCTCATTGCGCAGTTTTGTGCACACTACTTGCATTTTGCATGCATTTTATCGCGGTATCTTGCGCACCTCATTGCACTGTTTTGTGCACATTACTTGCATTTTGCATGCATTTTATCGCGCTATCTTGCGCAACTCATCGCGCTGTTTTCTGCACATTACTTGCATTTTGCATGCATTTTATCGAGTTATCTTGCGCACCTGATTGCACTATTTTGCGCACACTACTTGCATTTTGCATGCATTTTATCGCGCCATCTCGCGCACCCCATTGCGCAGTTTTGTGCACACTACTTGCATTTTGCATGCATTTTATCGCGTCATCTTGCGCACCTCATTGCGCAGTTTTGTCCACACTACTTGCATTTTGAATGTATTTTATCGCGCTATCTTGCGCACCTCATTGCACTGTTTTCTGCACATTACTTGAAATTTTGCATGCATTTTATCGCGCTATCTTGCGCACGTCATCGCTCTGTTTTCTGCACATTATTTGCATTTTGCATGCATTTTAACGCGCTATCTTGCGCACCTCATTGCATTGTTTTACGCACATTACTTGCATTTTGCATGCATTTTATCGCGCTATGTTGCGCACCTCATTGCGCTATTTTGTGCACACTACTTGCATTTTGCATGCATTTTATCGCGCCATCTTGCGCATCTCAATGCGCAGTTTTGTGCACAATACTTGCATTTTGCATCCATTTTATCGCGCAATCTTGCGCACCTCATCGCGCTGTTTACGGCACATTATTTGCATTTTGCATGCATTTTATCGCGCTATCTTGCGCACCTCATTGCACTGTCTTATGCACATCACTTGCATTTTGCACGCATTTTATCGCGCTATCTTGCGCACCTCATTGCGCAATTTTGTGCACACTACTTGAATTTTGCATGCATTTTATCGCGCCATCTTGCGCTCCACATTGCGCAGTTTTGTGCACACTACTTCCATTTTGCATGCATTTTATCGCGCTATCTTGCGCACCTCATTGCCCTGTTTTGTGCACATTACTTGCATTTTGCACGCATTTTATCGCGCTATCTTCACACCTCGTTGCGCAGTTTTGTTCACACTACTTTCATTTTGCATGCATTTTATCGTGCAATCTTGCGCACATCATTGCACTGTTTTGCGCACATTACTTGCATTTTGCATGCATTTTATAGCGCTGTTTTGGGCACATTACCTGCATTTTGCATGCATTTTATCGCGCTATCTTGCGCACCTCACCGCACAGTTTTCTGCACATTACTTGCATTTTTCATGCATTTTATCGCGCTATCTTACGCACCTCACCGCACTGTTTTCTGCACATTACTTGCATTTTGCATGCATTTTATCGCGCTATCTTGCGCACCTAACCGCACAGTTTTCTGCACATTACTTGCATTTTTCATGCATTTTATCGCGCTATCATGCGCAACTCATCGCACTGTTTTGTGCACATTACTTGAGTTTTGCATGCATTTTGTCGCGCTATCTTGCGCACCTCATCGCCCTTTTTTCGGCACATTACTTGCATTTTTCATGCATTTTATCGCGCAATCTTGCTCACCTCATCGCACTGTTTTGTGCACATTACTTGCGTTTTGCATGCATTTTGTCGCGCTATCTTGCGCACCTCATCGCCCTTTTTTCGGCACATTACTTGCATTTTTCATGCATTTTATCGCGCAATCTTGCGCACCTCATCGTACTATCTTCTGCACATTACTTGCATTTCGCATGGATTTTATCGCGCTATCTTGCGCACCTCATCGCCCTTTTTTCGGCACATTACTTGCATTTTTCATGCATTTTATCGCGCAATCTTGCGCACCTCATCGTACTATCTTCTGCACATTACTTGCATTTCGCATGGATTTTATCGCGCTATCTTGCGCACCTCATCGCCCTTTTTTCGGCACATTACTTGCATTTTTCATGCATTTTATCGCGCAATCTTGCGCACCTCATCGTACTATCTTCTGCACATTACTTGCATTTCGCATGGATTTTATCGCGCTATCTTGCGCACCTCATCGCCCTTTTTTCGGCACATTACTTGCATTTTTCATGCATTTTATCGCGCAATCTTGCGCACCTCATCGTACTATCTTCTGCACATTACTTGCATTTCGCATGGATTTTATCGCGCTATCTTGCGCACCTCATCGCCCTTTTTTCGGCACATTACTTGCATTTTTCATGCATTTTATCGCGCAATCTTGCGCACCTCATCGTACTATCTTCTGCACATTACTTGCATTTCGCATGGATTTTATCGCGCTATCTTGCGCACCTCATCGCCCTTTTTTCGGCACATTACTTGCATTTTTCATGCATTTTATCGCGCAATCTTGCGCACCTCATCGTACTATCTTCTGCACATTACTTGCATTTCGCATGGATTTTATCGCGCTATCTTGCGCACCTCATCGCCCTTTTTTCGGCACATTACTTGCATTTTTCATGCATTTTATCGCGCAATCTTGCGCACCTCATCGTACTATCTTCTGCACATTACTTGCATTTCGCATGGATTTTATCGCGCTATCTTGCGCACCTCATCGCCCTTTTTTCGGCACATTACTTGCATTTTTCATGCATTTTATCGCGCAATCTTGCGCACCTCATCGTACTATCTTCTGCACATTACTTGCATTTCGCATGGATTTTATCGCGCTATCTTGCGCACCTCATCGCCCTTTTTTCGGCACATTACTTGCATTTTTCATGCATTTTATCGCGCAATCTTGCGCACCTCATCGTACTATCTTCTGCACATTACTTGCATTTCGCATGGATTTTATCGCGCTATCTTGCGCACCTCATCGCCCTTTTTTCGGCACATTACTTGCATTTTTCATGCATTTTATCGCGCAATCTTGCGCACCTCATCGTACTATCTTCTGCACATTACTTGCATTTCGCATGGATTTTATCGCGCTATCTTGCGCACCTCATCGCACTATTTTCTAAACCCTAAACCCTAAATCCTAAAGCCCTAAGCCCTACGCCCTAAGCCCTAAACACTAAACCCTAAACCGTGAACCCTAAACCCTAAAACCCTAAACCCTAAAACCCTAAACCCTAAAACCCTAAACCCTAAAACCCTAAACCCTAAAACCCTAAACCCTAAAACCCTAAACCCTAAAACCCTAAACCCTAAAACCCTAAACCCTAAAACCCTAAACCCTAAAACCCTAAACCCTAAAACCCTAAACCCTAAAACCCTAAACCCTAAAACCCTAAACCCTTAAACCCTAAACCCTAAACCCTAAATCCTAAATCCTAAAACCCTAAACCCTAAACCCTAAACCCAAAAACCGTAAACCCTAAACCCTAAACCCTGAATCCTAAAGCCCGCACTGTTTTCTGCACATTACTTGCATTTAAAAACAAATAAAGATCACACTTTTTTTGTGTGATGTATGTTTTTTAATCACACCTTTTAAGTTTTATTAAAGTGTGATCTTTGGGAGTGTGATTAAAAAGGGTCGTTTTTAATCACACTTTTTAAGTGTGCTTAATAACATCTAGATCACACCTTTTAAGTGTTATTAAAAATATTTAAATCACATCTTTTAAGTGTGATTAAAAATATTTAGATCACACCTTTTAAGTGTGATTGAAAAT
>NW_021025073.1:2211808-2234084 GCF_004153795.1 Camellia sinensis | reverse complement strand
CCCCCCTCGGCGCTTATTAATTATGGATGTAGCATTCCTGAAGCAACCGCTTCAAATCATTTTGTCGAATAATTACAATGCCCCAACCGATCCCATGAACTATATATATTCAGTAATCAGTTGGGGCAAGGGAAAAATCATCAATCTATTCGGCCTATTTTCAAAGCATTTCGTCGAATAACTATAATGCCCCAACTGATTTTATGAACTATATATATTCGACCAAGGGCAAAATCATCAATCTATTCGGCCTATTTTCAAAGCATTTCGTCGAATAACTATAATGCCCCAACTGATTTTATGAACTATATATATTCGACCAAGGGCAAAATCATCAATCTATTCGGCCTATTTTCAAAGCATTTTGCCGAATAACTACAATGCCCCAACTGATCCCATGAACTTTACATATTTGGCAATTATGCTCAGTAATCAGCTGGGGCAAGGGCAAAATCATAAATCTATTCGGCCTATTTTTAAAGCATATTTTGCTGAACAACTACAATGCCCCAATCGATCCCATGAACTATACATATTCGTCAGTTATGTTCTGTAATCAGCTGGGGCAAGGGCAAAATCATCAATCTATTAGGCCTATTTTCAAAGCATATTTCGCCGAATAACTACAATGCCCCAACCGATCCCATGAACTATACATATTCGTCAGTTATGTTCTGTAATCAGCTGGGGCAAGGGCAAAATCATCAATCTATTAGGCCTATTTTCAAAGCATATTTCGCCGAATAACTACAATGCCCCAACCGATCCCATGAACTATACATATTCGTCAGTTATGTTCTGTAATCAGCTGGGGCAAGGGCAAAATCATCAATCTATTAGGCCTATTTTCAAAGCATATTTCGCCGAATAACTACAATGCCCCAACCGATCCCATGAACTATACATATTCGTCAGTTATGTTCTGTAATCAGCTGGGGCAAGGGCAAAATCATCAATCTATTAGGCCTATTTTCAAAGCATATTTCGCCGAATAACTACAATGCCCCAACCGATCCCATGAACTATACATATTCGTCAGTTATGTTCTGTAATCAGCTGGGGCAAGGGCAAAATCATCAATCTATTAGGCCTATTTTCAAAGCATATTTCGCCGAATAACTACAATGCCCCAACCGATCCCATGAACTATACATATTCGTCAGTTATGTTCTGTAATCAGCTGGGGCAAGGGCAAAATCATCAATCTATTAGGCCTATTTTCAAAGCATATTTCGCCGAATAACTACAATGCCCCAACCGATCCCATGAACTATACATATTCGTCAGTTATGTTCTGTAATCAGCTGGGGCAAGGGCAAAATCATCAATCTATTAGGCCTATTTTCAAAGCATATTTCGCCGAATAACTACAATGCCCCAACCGATCCCATGAACTATACATATTCGTCAGTTATGTTCTGTAATCAGCTGGGGCAAGGGCAAAATCATCAATCTATTAGGCCTATTTTCAAAGCATATTTCGCCGAATAACTACAATGCCCCAACCGATCCCATGAACTATACATATTCGTCAGTTATGTTCTGTAATCAGCTGGGGCAAGGGCAAAATCATCAATCTATTAGGCCTATTTTCAAAGCATATTTCGCCGAATAACTACAATGCCCCAACCAATCCTATGACCTATACATATTTGGCAGTTATCTTCAATGATCAGCTAGGGCAAGGGCAGAATTATCAATCTATTCGGCGTATTTCAGTTGAAATGACATTTGTTTTTCAACATTTAATAATAACATTCAATAAACTATGTACATCCACTTTATACACTTGTCATTTTGCCGAATTAAGATGTACAGGTCATGATCTCAGTTGAAATGACATACTTTTGTTTTTCAACATTTAATGATAACATTCAATAACAAAATAGACATTTTCATTAATAAACTGTTTACATCCACTTTATACATGAAAATGTCTTACATCTGAAATAAACTGTTAACAAAAAACTAATAAAAGCTAATAAAAAACAAATAACGGCTATCTATTACAAAACTGCCGATCAAAGGGCCAAATCCTTTGGATCTGATTCCAACGGTTTGGCTTCTAGTTATTCGTAAGGAATCGGCTGATCCAGAGTCACCTTAGCGGCTGCCAAAGCCTTCAGCCATCCATGCTTGAAGCCTCGATTCTTGAACTTCCAAGCTTCATCAGTGTAAAGCTTATTGGCTTTTAGCAAGCCGGCTTCGAAGGCTTTAGTCGTATCCACCTCAGCGCGCTCCTTCGCCTTCTTCTTAGACTCAAGTTCAGCCTTCAATGTTGAGACTTCTTCTTGAGCTGACTTGAGAGAGCCGTCCAACAAGTTTATTCTTTCTTCGACAGCCCTGTGGAGCAAATTGGCATGTTCAGCTTTCTGTTGAGCAGCCACTGCCCTCGCCTGCTCGTTTTTGAATTTCGCAGTCACTGCAGACAGATCGGTGAGGGCTGCAGTGACCTTACCCTTCTCTTCCTCCAGCTGACACTCAAGGACTCCGAATCGCTTCACAACGTTGTAATGATGGCGGCCGATCTCTGCGAGCCTCCTCGCCGTCTGGAAAATCAATCAAATTAGTTTGGACAGGAATACGAATTTAAGCTATTTGGAAATTTGAGGTTTTCAACTAACCAAAATGGCTGACTGAGCGTCCAGAGCAATTGAGATTATGTCCAGCTCAGCACGAAAAGTCGCTCAGTTCGAAGGCAAAGAAAGGACCGAAGCTACACTCAGGGCCACTGCGAGATCTTTGATCGCCGAGCCACTGGCGAGCACCGGCACATTCTTCATCCTTGGTTAGATAACGAACGCCTTGGCCAACTCATTTTCGATGGGAGGCATATCCACCCTTGGCCGTTTTTCGATCGGCGCCTCTTGCAAATCGATCACAGCATTGGCACAACGCTTCTGCCCTGTGAGATTGGATTCCAGGACTTCAACTTGATTTTGTTCAGGAATTAACTCAGTCAATGTTGTTTTGTGGGCTATTTCTTCCTGACGCACTTCGCCAGTTAGCGTTATTTGGCTCCCCCCTGACCTGCCGGCCTATCTCATGGCCACTATCCTCTCCGCATTTCGTCGCCTAGCAAACTGGGCAAGTGACTCCGAGCTTATCTCTTCGGCTTTGGATTCGACTCTTGGCAGATTATTTAAGCTGGTGAAGATATCATCCTCAAGAGTAACTAAATCTACTCAACCAGAAATAGAAAGAAGGTCGGCGTATTGGTCTGCGCCGATATTCTCGAACGCCAAGTCAACTTCTCTGTTCAACTCTTGGTCCCCCGCATGGCCCTCAGATTGTGCGTCTTCACCAGCCTCCCCACCGACGTCAAAACCTTCGATGCTAATGTCCTTGAGACTTTTGTAGCTTGGGAAGATGAGCACAGTAAGCTGTCATTCGTGTGTCGGCACAGGAATGTTATTTGCTGTCGAAAAAGTGGAGTAAGTTGGGTCGTATCTCAGCAAGACATGGGCTGTACGCCCTTGTCCTTGGAGGTTTGCACAGCCTTTGTAATTAAGGATCGTCTTCACTTGGTCCAAAACTGCTTCGTCCGCGGACGACAGTGCTCGTTTCAAATCATTGCCTACAAAAGACAAATGATTAGAACACTATTAAAGCTGAATAAACCATTTATTTTAAGATATGTTAGCAATTCTAATCGGCAATCTGGTTCACCTTTTTGCCTGGGAATTGGATCTTGGCGATCTTCTCCCTCACCAAATTCCCAATTACCTCAGACGGTGACCATGACATCATCAACCTTTTTGCTAGACCTAGCGAGCATGGCTGCCAAATGATGGTCAACATCCTTGGCTCTTAAAAAGTAACGATCTTGTCGACCGGTCGACTTCGCCATAACGTAGCAGTGCCGAATAGCTAGAATTCCTAGGTTAAAACCCATTCGGCAATTCAATTCCACTATTCCCATAACAATACGGTAAAAGTTCACATTTGGCTGGGAGGGAATTAATCCCCAGTAACGTAGGACTGTCCTAAGAAGAGGATGGAGGCGGAATCGAACTCCACCCTTTGCGATGGCCAAAAGAGGAAAATTAATGGTACTAGTGTCAGCCCTTCTCCATGTCCACTACATTGTCTGGAACGAGGGATAAGTGAACGTCGTCTGGAATGGAAAAATGATGACGGAAGGTTGCAACTCGATCCTCAGAAAGAAGGGCTTTCAAATGCCTCGCCATTCGAGATGAAACGAAAATAGCGTGCACAAAAAACGAAAGCAAAAATACGTAGGGAAATTAGAATGGGGAATAGAATGAGAAGAGAGAGAGGACTTACAGGATAAGGAATGAGACGAACAATAAGAGGCGATGTTGCAGAGGTCTGGAAGGAGGTTGATATGAGGGATGCTCGAAGGCTGACAGTAACTTTCCAATTCAAAAGTATACGGGCGTAAAAATGTCAATGCCTTTTCGATTCAAAAGTATACGGAGGTACAGATTTCAAAACGCATTAAATAAATGTCAAATATGATGGGATAGGAAGCTGTAATGATTCAAGTAGTGTGTCTGCTCTAACGACTCTGACGAATCAGTACGAAAAAGAGTGCAATCGTCGTATCTATCTTTCGAGAGCTCTTACTTTGATTGGCCGAGAAACCAAACACGCCAAGTAAATATTTTATTCGAGTGTTTAGGAGACAATTGTGGGAGTCGAATAATTACGTGCTCGAAAGGTTCAAAGAGAGCACCGAGAATGATGGTAAGGATAACTCGGCATGATCAAACCTATTGAACAAGAACGAGGTCGAGTAAAATCCAGCCCATGGCTTGAATATGCTGAATAATTTCTGACGTGCTTGGGGGTCCCAGATATGATAATGAAATGGTGGGCCCCATGAGAGCAATATAAAAAGGAGAAGATCAGCCAAAGAGAGGTATGTGGGAATATAAAAGCTAACTTGAGATAGAAGTAAATTAGAGAGAATATTGATTTGTCCATTAGAGTACTAATTCCAGCACTCCCAACCGGAGTGTTCATCCATTTTTCAGGTAGCAATCAGAAGATCAAAGACGTCTAACTGGATTCTGAAGTATTTCCAAATCACTTTACCACAGTATTGATAGAGGGATGGTGGCCAATGTTCTGCAATGGACAACTGAGTGGATTGCGGCAGAGCGTGAGGTAGGAAAAGAGGGCAAGTTGTTCAGTAAAATGTTCCTCATTGGGTGGTACATCTTGAAAACAAGAAATGACTTCATATTCAATAACGCACTAATTAACCCAAATGAGACTATGGGAGTGTTTGGCAAGGAAAAAAATAGCCTAGTTTAGGATAAAATTCACAAAAATTTAAAATAGACTAAAATAGTTAATAAGATAAAATATCACATCAAACCTATAATCATTTTACTTTTTCTCTCACAAACATTACATTCAATCACAAAAAAATCCAATCATCTTCCCAAACACAAAAATTTTAGCCTACTAAAATAGTCAAAAACTAAAATAGCCTATTAAAATAGTAACTTCCCAAACGAAGTTTGAGCGGCAGCAATAGTGCATAGGAGAACAAGTTTCCAGTGTTGTATCCCGAACCCAAGTGAGCAATAGGGACCAGGGATGGCACCCTACTCTGGTTGGGGAGTTTTAAGTTAAATTGCGATGCGAGTTTCAGCCCCAAAGGGGATAAAGGTTTTGCCACTGCAATCCTTAGAAACTCAGAGAGGCGTCTCGTGGATAGCATTACTATAACTTTCAGATCTTTATCGGCATTTGCTACGGAAGCTCAGGCTATGAGATTGGTAGCTCAGTTGGCACTTGCTTGTAATCTTGCATTGGCTATCATTGAGAGTGACAACCAAGAGGTCATCAAGCTGGGAGTTTCAGAGAGAGTACCTCCTTGGGAAACATTGGCAATTATACTTGATATTCACCAACTAGTAAGCCGGAGAAATCCTAAGTTAGGATGGATTGAGGCCTTGTTTGGAAACATGTTATGTTATAATAATTTTTTAATTTTTTGATTAAAATATGAGATAAAAAAATTAATATGTTTGGAATGATTTTTTAATTTTTTATGAAAATATATATATAAAGTAAAGAAAAAATAAAATTTTTAATTTTTTAACATAAATTATTAAACTTTTTGACTTTTAAATTAAAGCTCTCCCATACCAAACGAGATCTCAGCGAGCAAACAACAAGGTGGCCCATTGGGATGATGTTTTTTCTCCTCCCTTCTGAGGACTTTTTTTTGTAGTTCTTTGTTCATTGTTCTCTGTTCAAATAAATAAATAAAACTTGTGCCATGTTACATAGTGAGATACATGTGATCTCACATTTGTTTGCGGGGCCCCCACAGCCCAGGAATAGTTTTTCCACCCTTACTCTTACCTGAATTTCGACCTAGAGCATTGCTTTGATCCCAAACAAGACCATAGCTAGGGTAGGGACCTTATGCCTAAATCAAAAAATTTAAATATTTTTTTAATTATACATTGTGCTAAAAAATTTAAAACACATCCATATATATATTTTTTGATGAAAAAAAAAAATACTATGAGATGTCATCATGGCATCCAAGGGCATAGGCTTTGGGGTAATCGGTTGCCCGCCTTATTTAATCCATCCCATAAGAAGAGACCTACCACTGAGGTATCAATGGAACTCATCAACCACCCTCAGTAGGGTCACGGTTCGATCGAAATACGACGCGAAATCTCCAAAGAGAACCACTAGAAAATCCCAGGGTTTCGCACCCCCAAGAGTCAAACTTGACTCATTGCTGTGGGAAGACAATGGCCTTGTTTGGTTTGTGATTTCCAAAAATTTTGGAAAAAATTCTCTACAAATAAGTTTTCAAAAGTAATCAAACCAAACAAATTTTTCCAAAAAAATTTCCCAAAACTTGTTTGGTTTACAAGTTTTTCAAACAAATCTTTCTCTCATACACATCAAATCAATCACTTTTTTCAAAACTCTCTCTCAAAATAATTTTCCAAAACATCTTTTGAAAAAAATCAAACCAAACAACTTTTCGTACTTTTTATCTTTAAAACTCATCTCCCAAACTCAAACCAAACATACATATCTTTACCACCGGGCCACCACCCCCGGTAGTAAACACTTCCATATTTGAGTGCATATTAAGGCCAAGTTTGGCATCCTCAAAAAAATTTAGAAAGTCAAAAAGTCACTATCATATTTAAGTTATATCATCTTATTTAAGTCACATCACCTCTCTAACACATCACTTCAAACCCAATCCAAATCCAATCCATATTTCATAAAAAGTCAAAAAGTGCACTTATTTAGTCTTCCCAAACTTAACCTAAATACATAAAGCAGTGTCTTTTTCTTTTTTTTCTTTTTTGGTTTAACAATAAGGGGTGTTCGGACCAACTTACGTATATCTCGATTGATCCTTTCCTTGGTTCAATTAAAGGCATGCCATCCACGCCGGGATTAAAGAATTCACAAGAATTTTTTTTTTTTATAACATAGTCCCAAGAATTGAATCCTGAATAATTGTATGAGGAACCAACTCACCAACCATACAAGACAACCCCTAAAATTAAAAGCAATGTCTTTTATAACAGAGAATCCATCCCAACTAATCCTGTTAACCTTGAATGTTGAGTCATTTGCCAATGACCTCCACGCATGTTGCTGCACAGGAAATGAGAAAAGTAAGGAGTAAATCTTAATGAAATGTACAGTTCACTCACTGAAATTAAATAGAAGAGAATGAAATAAAATAATCAATTCTTACGATAATAAATGATAATTTAATTTATAATATAATTTTTATTATATTTTTAATAATACAAACATAACAATAAATAATATAAGGGTGAATTACATGACACCCTATGAGATTTATGTTTATTACAGTTTCCCTCTTCACCTTTTGAAAATTACATCTCTCTCTTTGAGGTTTAAAGTTCCATTACAGATTGCTTCCTCAGTTAGTTGACTTAACAGTCAACTAACAGATTTTGCTGATGTCAACAATTTAATTTTTTTAAATACCAATTTTTTCCTCACTGGGTAAATTACATTGACACCTCTCACATTTTAGAAATTACAATCCATTCCCTACGTTTTGCATGCATTTTATCGCGCCATCTTGCGCACCCCGTTGCGCAGTTCTGTGCGCACTAGTTGCGTTTTGCATGCATTTTATCGCGCCATCTTGCGCACCCCGTTGCGCAGTTCTGTGCGCACTAGTTGCGTTTTGCATGCATTTTATCGCGCCATCTTGCGCACCCCGTTGCGCAGTTCTGTGCGCACTAGTTGCGTTTTGCATGCATTTTATCGCGCCATCTTGCGCACCCCGTTGCGCAGTTCTGTGCGCACTAGTTGCGTTTTGCATGCATTTTATCGCGCCATCTTGCGCACCCCGTTGCGCAGTTCTGTGCGCACTAGTTGCGTTTTGCATGCATTTTATCGCGCCATCTTGCGCACCCCGTTGCGCAGTTCTGTGCGCACTAGTTGCGTTTTGCATGCATTTTATCGCGCCATCTTGCGCACCCCGTTGCGCAGTTCTGTGCGCACTAGTTGCGTTTTGCATGCATTTTATCGCGCCATCTTGCGCACCCCGTTGCGCAGTTCTGTGCGCACTAGTTGCGTTTTGCATGCATTTTATCGCGCCATCTTGCGCACCCCGTTGCGCAGTTCTGTGCGCACTAGTTGCGTTTTGCATGCATTTTATCGCGCCATCTTGCGCACCCCGTTGCGCAGTTCTGTGCGCACTAGTTGCGTTTTGCATGCATTTTATCGCGCCATCTTGCGCACCCCGTTGCGCAGTTCTGTGCGCACTAGTTGCGTTTTGCATGCATTTTATCGCGCCATCTTGCGCACCCCGTTGCGCAGTTCTGTGCGCACTAGTTGCGTTTTGCATGCATTTTATCGCGCCATCTTGCGCACCCCGTTGCGCAGTTCTGTGCGCACTAGTTGCGTTTTGCATGCATTTTATCGCGCCATCTTGCGCACCCCGTTGCGCAGTTCTGTGCGCACTAGTTGCGTTTTGCATGCATTTTATCGCGCCATCTTGCGCACCCCGTTGCGCAGTTCTGTGCGCACTAGTTGCGTTTTGCATGCATTTTATCGCGCCATCTTGCGCACCCCGTTGCGCAGTTCTGTGCGCACTAGTTGCGTTTTGCATGCATTTTATCGCGCCATCTTGCGCACCCCGTTGCGCAGTTCTGTGCGCACTAGTTGCGTTTTGCATGCATTTTATCGCGCCATCTTGCGCACCCCGTTGCGCAGTTCTGTGCGCACTAGTTGCGTTTTGCATGCATTTTATCGCGCCATCTTGCGCACCCCGTTGCGCAGTTCTGTGCGCACTAGTTGCGTTTTGCATGCATTTTATCGCGCCATCTTGCGCACCCCGTTGCGCAGTTCTGTGCGCACTAGTTGCGTTTTGCATGCATTTTATCGCGCCATCTTGCGCACCCCGTTGCGCAGTTCTGTGCGCACTAGTTGCGTTTTGCATGCATTTTATCGCGCCATCTTGCGCACCCCGTTGCGCAGTTCTGTGCGCACTAGTTGCGTTTTGCATGCATTTTATCGCGCCATCTTGCGCACCCCGTTGCGCAGTTCTGTGCGCACTAGTTGCGTTTTGCATGCATTTTATCGCGCCATCTTGCGCACCCCGTTGCGCAGTTCTGTGCGCACTAGTTGCGTTTTGCATGCATTTTATCGCGCCATCTTGCGCACCCCGTTGCGCAGTTCTGTGCGCACTAGTTGCGTTTTGCATGCATTTTATCGCGCCATCTTGCGCACCCCGTTGCGCAGTTCTGTGCGCACTAGTTGCGTTTTGCATGCATTTTATCGCGCCATCTTGCGCACCCCGTTGCGCAGTTCTGTGCGCACTAGTTGCGTTTTGCATGCATTTTATCGCGCCATCTTGCGCACCCCGTTGCGCAGTTCTGTGCGCACTAGTTGCGTTTTGCATGCATTTTATCGCGCCATCTTGCGCACCCCGTTGCGCAGTTCTGTGCGCACTAGTTGCGTTTTGCATGCATTTTATCGCGCCATCTTGCGCACCCCGTTGCGCAGTTCTGTGCGCACTAGTTGCGTTTTGCATGCATTTTATCGCGCCATCTTGCGCACCCCGTTGCGCAGTTCTGTGCGCACTAGTTGCGTTTTGCATGCATTTTATCGCGCCATCTTGCGCACCCCGTTGCGCAGTTCTGTGCGCACTAGTTGCGTTTTGCATGCATTTTATCGCGCCATCTTGCGCACCCCGTTGCGCAGTTCTGTGCGCACTAGTTGCGTTTTGCATGCATTTTATCGCGCCATCTTGCGCACCCCGTTGCGCAGTTCTGTGCGCACTAGTTGCGTTTTGCATGCATTTTATCGCGCCATCTTGCGCACCCCGTTGCGCAGTTCTGTGCGCACTAGTTGCGTTTTGCATGCATTTTATCGCGCCATCTTGCGCACCCCGTTGCGCAGTTCTGTGCGCACTAGTTGCGTTTTGCATGCATTTTATCGCGCCATCTTGCGCACCCCGTTGCGCAGTTCTGTGCGCACTAGTTGCGTTTTGCATGCATTTTATCGCGCCATCTTGCGCACCCCGTTGCGCAGTTCTGTGCGCACTAGTTGCGTTTTGCATGCATTTTATCGCGCCATCTTGCGCACCCCGTTGCGCAGTTCTGTGCGCACTAGTTGCGTTTTGCATGCATTTTATCGCGCCATCTTGCGCACCCCGTTGCGCAGTTCTGTGCGCACTAGTTGCGTTTTGCATGCATTTTATCGCGCCATCTTGCGCACCCCGTTGCGCAGTTCTGTGCGCACTAGTTGCGTTTTGCATGCATTTTATCGCGCCATCTTGCGCACCCCGTTGCGCAGTTCTGTGCGCACTAGTTGCGTTTTGCATGCATTTTATCGCGCCATCTTGCGCACCCCGTTGCGCAGTTCTGTGCGCACTAGTTGCGTTTTGCATGCATTTTATCGCGCCATCTTGCGCACCCCGTTGCGCAGTTCTGTGCGCACTAGTTGCGTTTTGCATGCATTTTATCGCGCCATCTTGCGCACCCCGTTGCGCAGTTCTGTGCGCACTAGTTGCGTTTTGCATGCATTTTATCGCGCCATCTTGCGCACCCCGTTGCGCAGTTCTGTGCGCACTAGTTGCGTTTTGCATGCATTTTATCGCGCCATCTTGCGCACCCCGTTGCGCAGTTCTGTGCGCACTAGTTGCGTTTTGCATGCATTTTATCGCGCCATCTTGCGCACCCCGTTGCGCAGTTCTGTGCGCACTAGTTGCATTTTGCATGCATTTTATCGCGCCATCTTGCGCACCCCGTTGCGCAGTTCTGTGCGCACTAGTTGCGTTTTGCATGCATTTTATCGCGCCATCTTGCGCACCCCGTTGCGCAGTTCTGTGCGCACTAGTTGCGTTTTGCATGCATTTTATCGCGCCATCTTGCGCACCTCATTGCGCAGTTTTGTGCACACTACTTGCATTTTGCATGCACTTTATCGCGCTATCTTGCGCACCACATTGCACTGTTTTGTGCACATTACTTGCATTTTGCATGCATTTTATCGCGCTATCTTGCGCACCTCATCGTGCGGTTTTCTGCACATTATTTGCATTTTGCATGCAATTTATCGCGCTATCTAGCGCACCTCATTGCACTGTTTTATGCACATTACTTGCATTTTGCATGCATTTTCTCGTGCTATCTTGCGCACCTCATTGCACTGTCTTCTGTACATTACTTGCATTTCGCACGCATTTTATCGCGCTATCTTGCGCACCTCATTGCGCAGTTTTGTGCACACTACTTGAATTTTGCATGCATTTTATCGCGCGATCTTCCGCACCTCATTGCGCAATTTTGTGCACAGTACTTGCATTTTGCATGCATTTTATCGCGCTCTCTTGCGCACCTCATTGCGCTGTTTTGTGCACACTACATGCATTTTGCATGCATTTTATCGCGCCATCTTGCGCATCTCATTGCGCAGTTTTGTGCACACTACTTGCATTTTGCATGCATTTTATCGCGCAATCTTGCGCACCTCATCGCGCTGTTTTCTGCACATTATTTGCATTTTGCATGCATTTTCTCGCGCTATCTTACGCACCTCATTGCACTGTCTTATGCACATTACTTGCATTTCGCACGCATTTTATCGTGCTATCTTGCGCACCTCATTGCGCAGTTTTGTGCACACTACTTGAATTTTGCATGCATTTTATCGCGCCATCTTGCGCACCACATTGCGCAATTTAGTGCACACTACTTGCATTTTGCATGAATTTTATCGCGCTATCTTGCGCACCTCATTGCGCAGTTTTGTTCACACTACTTGCATTTTGCATGCATTTTATCGTGCTATCTTGCGCACCTCATTGCCCTGTTTTGCGCACATTAGTTGCATTTTGCGTGCATTTTATCGCGCTATGTTGGCACCGCATCGCGTAGTTTTGTGCACACTACTTGAATTTTGTATGCATTTTATCGCGCCATCTTGCGCACCTCATTGCGCAGCTTTGTGCACACTACTTGCATTTTGCATGCATTTTATCGCGGTATCTTGCGCAACACATTGCACTGTTTTGTATACATTACTTGCATTTTGCATGCATTTTATAGCGCAATCTTGCGCACCTCATCGCGCTGTTTTCTGCACATTACTTGCATTTTGCACGCATTTTATCGCGCTATCTTGCGCACCTCATTGCCCTGTTTTAGGCACATTACTTGCATTTTGCACGCATTTTATCGCGCTATCTTGCGCACCTCATTGCGCAGTTTTGTGCACACCACTTGCATTTTGCTTGCATTTTATCGCGCCATCTTGCGCACCTCATTGCGCAGTTTTGTGCGCACTACTTGAATTTCGCATGCATTTTATGGCGCCATCTTGCGCACCTCATTGCGCAGCTTTGTGCACACTACTTGCATTTTGCATGCATTTTATCACGGTATATTGCGCAACACATTGCACTGTTTTGTGCACATTACTTGCATTTTACATGCATTTTATCGCGCAATCTTGCGCACCTCATCGCGCTGTTTTCTGCACATTACTTGCATTTTGCATGCATTTTATCGCGCTATCTTACGCACCTCACTGCCCCGTTTTAGACACATTACTTGCATTTTGCACGCATTTTATCGCGCTATCTTGCGCACCTCATTGCGCAGTTTTGTGCACACCACTTGCATTTTGCATGCATTTTATCGCGCCATCTTGCGCACCTCACTGCGCAGTTTTGTGCGCACTACTTGAATTTGGCATGCATTTTATGGCGCCATCTTGCGCACCTCATTGCGCAGCTTTGTGCACACTACTTGCATTTTGCATGCAGTTTATCGCGGTATATTGCGCAACACATTGCACTGTTTTGTGCACATTACTTGCATTTTGCATGCATTTTATCGCGCAGTCTTGCGCACCTCATCGCGCTGTTTTCTGCACATTACTTGCATTTTACGTGCATTTTATCGCGCTATCTTACGCACCTCACTGCCCCGTTTTAGACACATTACTTGCATTTTGCACGCATTTTATCGCGCTATCTTGCGCACCTCATTGCGCAGTTTTGTGCACACCACTTGCGTTTTGCATGCATTTTATCGCACCATCTTGCGCACCTCATTGCACTTTTTTATGCACATTACCTGCATTTGGCACGCATTTTATCGCGCTATCTTGCGCACCTCATTGCGCAGTTTTGTGCACTCTCCTTGCATTTTGCATGCATTTTATCACGCTATCTTGCGCACCTCACTGCACTGTTTTGTGCACATTACTTGCATTTTGCATGCATTTCATCGCGCAATCTTGCGTAACTCATCGCGCTGTTTTCTGCACATTACTTGTATTTTGCATGCATTTTAACGCGCTATCTTGCGCACCTGATTGCACTGTTTTGCGCACACTACTTGCATTTTGCACGCATTTTATCGCGTCATCTTACGCACCCCATTGCGCAGTTCTGTTGACACTACTTGCATTTTGCATGCATTTTATCGCGCCATTTTGCGCACCTCATTGCGTAGTTTTGTCCACACTACTTGCATTTTGCATGCATTTTATCGCGCTATCTTGCGCACCTCATTGCACTGTTTTCTGCACATTACTTGCATTTTGCATACATTTTATCGCGCTATCTTGGGGACCTCATCGCGCTGTTTTCTGCACATTATTTGCATTTTGCACGCATTTGAACGCGCTATCTTGCGCACCTCATTGCGCTGTTTTGTGCACACTACTTGCATTTTGCATGCATTTTATCGCGCCATCTTGCACATCTCATTGCACAGTTTTGTGCACCCTACTTGCATTTTGCATGCATTTTATCGCGCAATCTTGCGCACCTCATCGCCCCGTTTTCTGCACATTATTTGCATTTTGCATGCATTTTATCGCGCGATCTTGCGCACCTCATTGCGCAGTTTTGTGCACAGAACTTGCATTTTGCATGCATTTTATCGCGCTCTCTTGCGCACCTCATTGCGCTGTTTTGTGCACACTACTTGCATTTTGCATGCATTTTGTCGCGCCATCTTGCGCATCTCATTGCGCTGTTCTGTGCACACTACTTGCATTTTGCATGCATTTTATCGCGCAATCTTGCGCACCTCATCGCGCTGTTTTCTGCACATTATTTGCATTTTGCATGCATTTTCTCGCGCTATCTTGCGCACCTCATTGCACTGTCTTATGCACATTACTTGCATTTCGCACGCATTTTATCGCGCTATCTTGCGCTCCTCATTGCACTGTTTTATGGACATTATTTGCATTTTGCACGCATTTTATCGCGTTATCTTGCGCACCTCATTGCGCAGTTTTGTGCACTCTACTTGCATTTTGCATGCATATTATCGTGCGTTCATGCGCACCTCATTGCGCAGTTTTGTGCACACTACTTGCATTTTGCATGCATGTTTTCGCGCTGTCTTGCGCACCTCATCGCGCTGTTTTCTGCACATTACTTACATTTTGCATGCATTTTATCGCGCTCTCTTTCGCACCTCATTGCAAAGTTTTATGCACATTACTTGCATTTTGCACGCATCTAATCGCGCTATCTTGCGCACCTCATTGCGCAGTTTTCTGCACATTATTTGCATTTTACATGCATTTTATCGCGCTATCTTGCACACCGCACTGCACTGTTTTACGCACATTACTTGGATTTTGCTCGCATTTTATCGCGCAATCTTGCGCACCTCATTGCGCAGTTTTGTGCACACTACTTGAATTTTGCATGCATTTTATCGCACCATCTTGCGCACCTCATCGCGCTGTTTCTGCACATTACTTGCATTTCGCACGCATTTTATCGCGGTATCTTGCGCAACACATTGCACTGTTTTGTGCACATTACTTGCATTTTGCATGCATTTTATCGTGCTATGTTGCACACCTCATCGCGCTGTTTTCTGCACATTACTTGCATTTTGCATGCATTTTCTTGCCCTAACTTGCGCACCTCATTGCACTGTTTTGCGCACACTACTTGCATTTTGCATGCATTTTATCGCGCCATCTTGCGCACCCCATTGCGCAGTTCTGTGCACACTACTTGCATTTTGCATGCATTTTATCGCGCCATCTTGCGCACCTCATTGCGCAGTTTTGTGCACACTACTTGCATTTTGCATGCACTTTATCGCGCTATCTTGCGCAACACATTGCACTGTTTTGTGCACATTACTTGCATTTTGGATGCATTTTATAGCGCAATCTTGCACACCTCATCGCACTATTTTCTGCACATTACTTGCATTTTGCACGCATTTTCTCGCGCTATCTTGCGCACCTCATTGCCCTGTTTTAGGCACATTACTTGCATTTTGCATGCATTTTATCGCGCTATCTTGCGCACCTCATTGCGCAGTTTTGTGCACGCCACTTGCATTTTGCATGCATTTTATCGCGCCATCTTGCGCACCTCATTGCACTTTTTTATGCACATTACTTGCATTTGGCACGCATTTTATCGCGCTATCTTGCGCACCTCATTGCGCAGTTTTGTGCACTCTCCTTGCATTTTGCATGCATTTTATCACGCTATCTTGCGCACCTCACTGCACTGTTTTGTGCACATTACTTGCATTTTGCATGGATTTTATCGCGCAATCTTGCGTAACTCATCGCGCTGTTTTCTGCACATTACTTGTATTTTGCATGCATTTTATCGCGCTATCTTGCGCACCTGATTGCACTGTTTTGTGCAGACTACTTGCATTTTGCATGCATTTTATCGCGTCATCTTGCGCACCCCATTGCGCAGTTCTGTTCACACTACTTGCATTTTGGATGCATTTTGTCACGCCATTTTGCGCACCTCATTGCGCAGTTTTGTCCGCACTACTTGCATTTTGCATGCATTTTATCGCGCTATCTTGCGCACCTCATTGCATTGTTTTCTACACATTACTTCCATTTTGCAAGCATTTTATCGCGCTATCTTGGGGACCTCATCGGGCTGTTTTCTGCACATTATTTGCATTTTGCACGCATTTCAACGCGCTATCTTGCGCACCTCATTGCGCTGTTTTGTGCACACTACTTGCATTTTGCATGCATTTTATCGCGCCATCTTGCGCATCTCATTGCACAGTTTCGTGCACCCTACTTGCATTTTGCATGCATTTTATCGCGCAATCTTGCGCACCTCATCGCCCTGTTTTCTGCACATTATTTGCATTTTGCATGCATTTTATCACGCTATCTTGCGCACCTCATTGCACTGTTTTATGCACATTACTTGCATTTCGCACGCATTTTATCGCTCTATCTTGCGCACCTCATTGCACTGTTTTATGCACATTACTTGCATT
Source organism: Camellia sinensis (assembly GCF_004153795.1). Lineage (NCBI taxonomy): Eukaryota > Viridiplantae > Streptophyta > Magnoliopsida > Ericales > Theaceae > Camellia > Camellia sinensis. The sequence continues at coordinate 2,217,318 of NW_021025073.1, read as the reverse complement.
TTGCATGCATCTGATCGCGCTATCCTGCGCACCTCATTACGCTGTTTTGTGCACACTACTTGCATTTTGCATGCATTTTATCGCGCCATCTTGCGCATCTCATTGCGCAGTTTTGTGCACACTACTTGCATTTTGCATGCGTTTTACCGTGCAATCTTGCGCACCTCATCGCGCTGTTTTCTGCACATTATTTTCATTTTGCATTCATTTTATCGCGCTATCTTGCGGACCTCATTGCACTGTTTTATGGACATTACTTGCATTTTGCACGCATTTTATCGCGTTATCTTGCGCACCTCATTGCGCAGTTTTGTGCACTCTACTTGCATTTTGCCTGCATTTTATCGCGCTGTCTTGCGCACCTCATCGCGCAGTTTTCTGCACATTACTTGCATTTTGCATGGATTTTATCGCGCTATCTTGCGCACCTCAATGCACTATTTTTTGCACATTACTTGCATTTTGCGTGTATCTAATCGCGCTATCTTGCGCAGTTTTCTGCACATGATTTGCGTTTTGCATGCATTTTATCGCGCTATCTTGCACACCTCACTGCACTGTTTTACGCACATTACTTGCATTTTGCATGCATTTTATCGCGCTATCTTGCGCACCACGTCGCGCTGTTTTCTGCACATTATTCGCATTTTGCATGCATTATATCGCGCTATCTGGCGCACCTCCTTGCACTGTTTTATGCACATTACTTGCATTTTGCATGCATTTTATCGCGCTATCTTGCACACCTCATTGCGCAGTTTTGTGCACACTACTTGCATTTTGCATGCATTTTATCGCGCCATCTTGTGCACCTCATTGCGCTATCTTGCGCACCTCATCGCGCTGTTTTCTGCACATTATTTGCATTTTGCATGCATTTTATCGCGCTATCTTGCGCACCTCATTGTACTGTTTTATGCACATTACTTGCATTTTGCATGCATTTTATCGCGCTCTCTTGCCCACCTCATTGCGCAGTTTTGTGCACACTACATGAATTTTGCATGCATTTTATCGCGCCATCATGCGCACTTCATTGCGCAGTTTTGTGCACGCTACTTGCATTTTGCATCCATTTTATCGTGCATTCTTGCGCACCTCATCGCGCTGTTTTCTGCACATTATTTGCATTTTGCATGCATTTTATCGCGCTATCTTGCGCACCTCATTGCACTGTTTTATGCACATTACTTGCATTTTGCACGCATTTTATCACGCTATCACGCGCACCTCATTGCGCAGTTTTGTGCACACTACTTGAATTTTGCATGCATTTTATCGCGCCATCTGGCGCACCTCATTGCGCAGTTTTGTGCACACTACTTCCATTCTGCATGCATTTTATCGTGCAATCTTGCGCACCTCATCGCGCTGTTTTCTGCACATTATTTGCATTTTGCATGCATTTTGTCGCGCTATCTTGCGCACCTCATTGCACTGTTTTATGCACATTACTTGCATTTTGCACGCATTTTATCGCGCCATCATGCGCACCTCATTGCACAGTTTTGTGCACTCTCCTTGCATTTTGCATGCCTATTATCGCGCCATCTTGCGCACCTAATTGCGCAGTTTTGGGCACACTACTTGCATTTTGCATGCATTTTATCGCGGTATCTTGCGCACCTCACTGCACTGTTTTGTGCACATTACTTGCATTTTGCGTGCATTTTATCGTGCAATCTTGCGCAACTCATCGTGCTGTTTTCTGTACATTACTTGTATTTTGCATGCATTTTATCGCGCTATCTTGCGCACCTGATTGCACTGTTTACACACACTACTTGCATTTTGCATGCATTTTATCACGTCATCTTGCGCACCCCATTGCTCAGTTCTGTGAAAAATACATGCATTTTACATGCATTTTGCATGCATTTTATCGCGCCATTTTGCGCACCTCATTGCGCAGTTTTGTCCACACTACTTGCATTTCGCATACATTTTATCGCGCTATCTTGCGCACCTCATTGCACTGTTTTCTGCACATTACTTGCATTTTGCATGCATTTTATCGCGCTATCTTGCGCACCTCATCGCGCTGTTTTCTGCACATTATTTGCATTTTGCACGCATTTTAACGCGCTATTTTGCGCACCTCATTGCGCTGTTTTGTGCACACTACTAGCAATTTGCATGCATTTTATCGTGCCATCTTGCGCATCTCATCGCATAGTTTTGTGCACACTACTTGCATTTTGCATGCATTTTATCGCGCAATCTTGCGCACCTCATCGCGCTGTTTTCTGCACATTTTTTGCATTTCGCATGCATTTTATTGCGCTATCTTGCGCACCTCATTGCACTGTTTTATGCACATTACTTGCATTTTGCATGCATTTTATCGCGCTATCTTGCGCACCTGATTGCACTGTTTGGCGCACACTACTTGCATTTTGCATGAATTTTATCGCGCCATCTTGCGCACCCCATTGCGCAGTTCTGTGCACACTACTTGCATTTTGCATGCATTTTATCTCGCCATCTTGCGCACCTCATTGTGCAGTTTTGTCCACACTACTTGCATTTTGCATGCGTTTTATCGCGCTATCTTGCGCACCTCATCGCGCTATTTTTTGCACATTAGTTGCATTTTTGATGCATTTTAACGCGCTATCTTGCGCACCTCATTGCGCTGTTTTGTGCACACTACTTGCATTTTGCATGCATTTTATGGCGCCATCTTGCGCATCTCATTGCGCAGTTTTGTGCACACTACTTTCATTTTGCACGCATTTTATCACGCTATCTTGCGCACCTCATTGCACAGTTTTATGCACATTACTTGCATTTTGCATGCATCTTATCGCGCTATGTTGCGCACCTCATTGCGCTGTTTTGTGCACACTACTTGCATTTTGCATGCATTTTATCGCGCCATCTTGCGCATCTCATTGCACAGTTTTGTGCACACTACTTGCATTTTGCATGCACTTTATCGCGCAATCTTGCGCACCTCATCGCGCTGTTTTCTGCACATTATTTGCATTTTGCATGCATTTAATCGCGCTATCTTGCGCACCTCATTGCACTGTTTTATGCACATTACTTGCATTTTGCACGCATTTTATCGCGCTACCATGCGCACCTCATTGCGCAGTTTTGTGCACACTATTTTAATTTTGCATGCATTTTATCGTGCCATAGTGCGCACCTCATTGCGCAGCTTTGTGCACACTACTTGCATTTTGCATGCATTTTATCGCGGTATCTTGCGCAACACATTGCACTGTTTTGTGCACATTACTTCCATTTTGCATGCATTTTATCGCGCTATCTTGTGCACCTCATCGCACTGTTTTCTGCACATTACTTGCATTTTGCATGCATTTTATTGCGCTATCTTGCGCACCTCATTGCACTGTTTTAGGCACATTACTTGCATTTTTCACGCATTTTATCGCGCTATCTTGCGCACCTCATTGCGCAGTTTTGTGCACACCACTTGGATTTTGCATGCATTTTATCGCGCCATCTTGCGCACCTCATTGCGCAGTTTTGTGCGTACTATTTTCATTTTTCATGCATTTTATCGCGCTATCTTGCGCACCTCATTGCACTATTTTGTGCACATTACTTACGTTTTGCACGCATTTTATCGCGCTATGTTGCGCACCTGATCGTGCAGTTTTGTGCACACTACTTGCATTTTGCATACATTTTATCGCGCTATATTGCACACCTCACTGCACGATTTTACGCACATTACTTGGATTTTGCACGCATTTTATCGCGCTATCTTGCGCAACTCATCGCGCTGTTTTCTGCACACTACTTGCATTTTGCATGCATTTTATCGCGCTATCTTGCGCACCTCATTGCCCTGTTTTGTGCACATTACTTGCATTTTGCATGCATTTTATCGCGCTATCTTGCGCACCTCATCGCGCTGTTTTCTGCACACTACTTGCATTTTGCATGCATTTTATCGCGCTATATTGCACACCTCACTGCACGGTTTTACGCACATTACTTGGATTTTGCACGCATTTTATCGCGCTATCTTGCGCAACTCATCGCGCTGTTTTCTGCACATTACTTGCATTTTGGATGCATTTTATCGCGCTATCTTGCGCACCTGATTGCACTGTTTTGCGCACACTACTTGCATTTTGCATGTATTTTATCGCGCCGTCTTGCGCACCCCATTGCGCAGTTCTGTGCACACTACTTGCATTTTGCATGCATTTTATCGCGCCCTCTTGCGCACCTCATTGTGCAGTTTTGTCCACACTACTTGCATTTTGCATGCATTTTATCGGGCTATCTTGCGCACCTCATTGCACTATTTTCTGCACATTACTTGCATTTCGCATGCATTTTATCGCGCTATCTTGCGCACCTCATCGCGCTATTTTCTGCACATTTGTTGCATTTTGCATGCATTGTAACGCGCTATCTTGCGCACCTCATTGCGCTGTTTTGTGCACACTACTTGCATTTTGCATGCATTTTATCGCGCTACCATGCGCACCGCATCGCGCTATTTTCTGCACATTAGTTGCATTTTGCATGCATTTTAACGCGCTATGTTGCACACCTCATTGCGCAGTTTTGTGCACACTACTTGAATTTTGCAGGTATTTTATCGCGCCATCTTGCGCAACTCATTGCGCAGTTTTGTGCACACTACTTGCATTTTGCATGCATTTTATCGCGCTATCTTGCGCACCTCATTGCGCTGTTTGGTGCACGTTACTTGCATTTTACACGCATTTTATCGCGCTATGTTGCACACCTCATTGCGCAGTTTTGTTCACACTACTTGCATTTTGCATGCATTTTATCGTGCTATCTTGCGCACCTCATTGCACTGTTTTGCGCACATTACTTGCATTTTGCATGCATTTTATCGCGCTACCTTGGCACCGCATCGCGCTGTTTTGGGCATATTACTTGCATTTGGCAAGCATTTTATCGCGCTATATTGCACACCTCACTGCACTGTTTTACGGACATTACTTGGATTTTGCACGCATTTTATCGCGCTATCTTGCGCACCTCATTGCGCAGTTTTGTGCACACTACTTGAATTTTGCATGCATTTTATCGCGCCATCTTGCGCAGCTTTGTGCACACTACTTGCATTTTGCATGCATTTTATCGCGGTATCTTGCTCAACACGTTGCACTGTTTTGTGCACATTACTTGCATTTCGCATGCATTTTATCGCGCTATCTTGCGCACCTCATCTCGCGGTTTTCTACGCATTACTTGCATTTTGCAGGCATTTTATCGCACTATCTTGCGCAGCTCATTGCACTGTTTTAGGCACATTACTTGCATTTTGCACGCATTTTATCGCGCTATCTTGCGCACCTCATTGCGCAGTTTTGTACAATCTACTTGCGTTTTGCATGCATTTTATCGTGCTATCTTGCGCACTACTTGCGTTTTGCATGCATTTTATCGCGCCGTCTTGCGCACCTCATTGCGCAGTTTTGTGCACTCTACTTGCATTTTGCATGCATATTATCGCGCCATCTTGCGCACACCAGTGCACACTACTT